>CANUEP010073990.1:0-47604 GCA_947857235.1 Jatropha podagrica | reverse complement strand
GATAACAATAATATTTTTTATATAAATATATATAACTATATATTTTTAAATAAAAAAAAAATATATATATATATATATATATATATATATATATATATATATATATATATATATATATATATATATATATATATATAGTCATAATAAGAATCCTTAAAAATAATAAAATTGCATTAAGAGAACATTTGGTCAAACTAATTAATATAGCCGATATTTGATTCATATATAATATATCCAGCAGTTGATAGTTGATTTATACCTAATATACTCGACATTAGTTTGTACGAATTTAGTAAGTTTTTTAATCAGCAACTAATAATTGATAGAAGTTTTAAATAATTGCTAATTTCATCGGTTACATTTTGGATCTTTTTTTATTAGCTACTAATTGATTTGAATATTATTTCATTTGGACTCTATTAACTTTAGAAAAATAACTATTAATAAAATTCTTAAATTAATATTTTTTATCATCATTAATTGTTTTAAAAAAGATATTTTTATTAAATACTATTTAAATTTTTAATTAGTATTCTTTATTTATACAATATATTACATTTCAAAAAAAATTTATATAACATATTAAAATAAAAAAATAATATATACAATTTAAAACAAAAAAATATAGCATTGTACATCATAATGTATACACAAATAATTATATCATTAATAGTTATTTTAAACTTTAATAGAAAAGACTGTTAAAATTTTACCAAATACCAACATGCATCAACTACCTACTATTGGCTATCAACAATCAACTATCAGCAACCGTTATTAGCTAACCACCATTAGTACGATCAACTTAATCAAACATGTCCTGAAAAATAATTATATCATTAATAATTATTTTAAATTTTAACACAAATTACTATTAAAATTTTACCAAATATCAACATGCATCAACTCTCTACTATTAGCTATCAATTATTAGCAACCGTTACCATTTAACCGCCTCTAGCACGATCAACTTAATCAAACAGGTCCTAACACTTAAACCCTTCAAATTTGAAATCCTAAAATTATAAAAGCATGTTCCATAAATTCTAAAATTCAAAATCTAAATTTAAATCTAAATCTTAAACTCTAAATAAATCTTCAACACTTTGAACTTCTAAAATTTACATCATGCTTTATGCAAATTTTTGCTAATACTTCCTTTTTGTCATTCTAACTTTTAATAAATAGTTTTTCCAAATAGCAATATCAAGCACACTTTAGAGTCCGTTTGGAATGAATAATTCCATGAAATTTTGTTGAATTAATTTAGAAATCCATGTTTTCGCGTTTGGAATGAAAAAAAATATAGATTTCAATTCTAGAAATTCAATTTCATGGAATTGAATATAATTATACCAAATTCTATAAAAATTGATAGAATTTGCAAATGAATTCCACAAAACTAAACACTTCAATTTTTTTTACGAAACTACCATCTTCTTCTACAAATTTAATTTTTACTTATCTTACTTAATTATTTTATTAAACTTGATTATAATAATAAATCATTAAATTTTATTTGACAAAACTACCCTTTTATGAACAAAAATATTTCCTTTTTTTTCAGTTGTTTTGTTTTGTTTTTTTTTTCCTTTTTGGACTCTATAGCTATTAGTGTGAAACTACAGTTTGTATTGAACGGAAACATTTTATAAAAATTAAAGATGAATGTTATAATTATTTTATATATTATATTTATATAATTAATTAATTAATATATGAAATTTAATTATTTGTTTCTTTATAAAAATAAAATTTAAACATTTACAAGGACATGAAATTTAAAATTTTAAAATTTAATTAATTAATTATGGTGGAATAGGAACGATTTATTTATATTAATATTTTTATTAAATTATTACGTCAAGGTTATTTTAAAAGATAAAGACAAATGAATTTTCATTTAAGAATTGTTCCAAACATAATTTTGTAGAATTCAATTAAATTTCTTATTTTAAATTGTAGCATACCAAATATGACAAATTCATTTATAAATGAATTTTACATTCATAATTCATTTGTTCTAAACGGTACCTTAGTTGCCACTTTCAGATGCCATAAAGATTTAAAAGGTAAGTATATACCAACTTGGCTTGGTCAAGGCTTGAGTTCAATTGTTCCTTTCCTTAATAATTAAAAATTCTTAATTACTATTAATTATCATTAGTAACTAACTTAAATAGACCTTTAACTAAATATATTTGAAAAGCTGAACAATTAATCTTCACAGTCGCTTATTGAATCCAATTAAAGAAACCATCCATGTGAATATATATATATATATATATATATATATATATATATATATATATATATATATATGACGTTTATAAGAAAAAGTCTTGCAAATGAGGTATTTAGTAAATGAATGGAGTCTCTTAAATTCGATTATATTACAATTTGTCTCTCTTATTTGGTAAATGTATTGATTAATCTCAGAGGTTAATCTCATTAAATTGGTATTTTTTTCTTTTTTTTTGGAACTCATTAAACTATATAGTTTTTCTACTAAAAGTGCCAATTTAAAAGTTAAAATATATATTATAAAATTTGACTATTTTGCCCTTCACTTAACTATGAAAAAAATCTAAAAAATGGCACTTTTTGGATGAAGGAATAAATAATTTAATGAGTTAAACCTTAAGGAATAATCAATTTATTTAGTATTTACAAAAAAAAAAAGGATGGAATTGTAATCATGACTAACTCTAGGAACTAAATAATTATTTAACATAAACTTTAATTTGGAAGGGTAATTATTGAAATTAATTTTCAAATCATCAATGATAGTAATATTGAGATTTTATTACATCATGCTTTCTTAAAATAAACATATATCTTTTTTTCTTCCTTTTTTAGATATAGGTCGTAAAATAACTCGTGATAAACGAAATATAAATGTAAAAATGCGAAAGAGATTTGAAGTAAAACTTAGAAACTATTAAATGGAGAAAAATCTTAGAATATTGGATTATGGCAATCATATCATTACAAGAGTTTTCGCTAAAGCAATATACATGGAAAGAGTAGAGTTAAAATTGGTAATTTTCTAAGTTGACTATTGTATATTTTAGCTAACAACTTATGTACAATTGTACAACACTAATGAGTTAGCAAATTAAAATAAAATTACACAAATATACTATATATTCCCCCTTAAGATGGTGTTCTACCAACCCCATCTTGGACAAAAGATGTGTAAAAGAAGGAGAATGCAAACACTTGGTGAATAAGTCTACAAGGTTTTTGTTTGGTGGAAACATATTGAAGAAGAATGAAACCTACAAGCAATTGATTTCTAACAACGTGAGAATCAATGTCAATGTGCTTAGTATGCTCATGAAACTCTAAATTAGCATCTATGTGAAGTGCAACTTGATTATCATAATGTAAAGCAATAGGTAAAGGAGGGGAAAGCTGAAAATCCTGCAAGATATATGTTATCCATTGCAACTCATACACAGTCAAGGCCATACACTATTGCAACTAATTATGTATTCCTTCTTAGACTTCCAAAACATTAGAAATTACCAAAAATATGCATTAACCAAAATTAGACTTCCTTGTAGTGACGTAAGATGCCCGATCAGCTTCAAAGAAAGCAATGAATTGGAGATTATTAGTAGAAGGGAAAAATAAAACTTTGTAAGAATGACATTTAAGGTATTTTAAAACATATATGTAGCTTTGATATGACACTCGCATGGCTTTTGCATGAACTGACTTTAATGTTGAATTACATAGGTTATGTTAGGTCTAGTTAGACTAAGATATAACAGTCTCCCTACTAATATCCTGTACTGCTATCAGTTAGGTAATGGATGTCCCATATTATGGATAAGTTTAACACCTTGAATGAGAGGAGTAAGCGTTGGTGTTGCTGTATCTAAATCAGTATTAAAAATTAGGGTTTGATAAATTTTTTCTAAGTTAAAATCATTCTAGCAACACCTAGCAATCTCAATACCAAGAAAGAACTTTGCATAATCCATATATTTAATAGTAAAGGCTTTGTGTAAGAAAAATTTGATTTCCAATATGAGAGACTCCTGAATTTTAGTTATTAGCATATCATCTATGTACATATACTAGTAATGCAAGAAATTATAAGCCTGTGCATTTTGTAAAGAGATAATGATCATCTTCAGACTGATTGAAACTATAGGACTTAAGTTTAGAAGTAAACTACTTATTCCATCATCTCCTTGCTGATTTTAAATCACTGAGAGATTTTTAAAGTTTATAGACTTGCCTAGGCTTAGGTTTGATATAACCTTCAATAGGAAAGATATATATATTTCTTCATGTAATTACTCATGTAGATATGTATTACTAATATCTAATTGATGCACGCCCATGCTTTAACTAAAGTGATGACTAGAAACAACTTGATTAACCAACTTAGCAACATGTGAGAATGTTTCCGTGCAATCCAAACAAAGTAGTTGGTTATATCCCTTAGCAAGGTCTTTCCTTGTACTTATTTGTATCTCCATTAGGCAAGTATTTCAACCTTATAAAACACATTTACCTCCTATCGGTTTCTTATCATATGTAAATCAGTCAATGTCTAAGTTTAATTAACCTCCAATACTTGAAGTTCATTTTGCATGCATTAACCCCATTAGCATTTTTTAGCATGATAATAAGATTGAGGTTCATGTATCTTTGACATATTTGCATAACAAGCTAAGTATTAATTACTAACATAAAAAATATATATAGGAATGTTAAAGGAAAAAACTATAGAGTAGATAGGTATCATCATTAGTATGTATTGTTGCTAAAAACTCCTTTAACCAAACAAGCTTGGAGGTGGCTCTTATAGTTCTTCTCAAAGGTTGGATTTCATGATTTTGAGTAAAAGGACTTAGTTTGGAGAATGATCTAATGTAGATATGGATTAATTATGGTAAAAAGTTTGTATTGAACTAGAATTAGAATCTGTTAGTGATAAAGGTAACTGGTGTTTAAGATTATTAGTGTCTGGAAGAGGAAATGATTATGTGTTGCTATCTAAAGGAACAATAACATGAGTTTCACTTGAAGGAGTAGGTAAATCAGTTTCATAATTGATATAATTTGGTAAAGAAAATAATAATGTAGTTTCTAGTTTACTATTATGATAAGAAACTAGTTTTCATGAAAGATAATATCTTTGGAATTAAGAATGGCTTGATCATCAAAATAATAGAGCTTGTAGGCTTTTTATTGTGAAGCGTACCCTAACAGTATGTAAGGTGAACTTCTAGTGGCAAATTTTTATTTACAAAGGTGTTTGTTACATAACACAAACAACTTATAAGTCTAAAATACTCTAAATCTGATGGGTTGCCAAACAAAACTTCATAAGGTGATTTCCACTCCGAGACTTCCTTTAGGATCCTATACTTTACATAGGAGGATGCTGATAGTGTTTTAGAATATAATTTCTTAGGTAAGTTAGCTTGGAACATAAAGGACCTTATTATTTGCAATAAGACTCATGCCTTCTTTTTATAACTCAATTCTATTAGGATGTATAAGGGCACGATTTTTAGTGGGCGATTCCCTTGGAAAGGAACATGTTTGTACATTTTCTATTTACAAATTATGTTCCATCATCACTCTTTACTTTCTTTATTTTCTCATTAAATTGATTCTTAACCAATCGGTATAATGAATAATAACCATATAAACTCATACTTTATTGCTATCATGTATACACATGTACATCTACCAAAGTTTTTAACAATAGTGACCATGTAAATAGCATTATTTATAGATTTTACTTTATAGGGTCCTTAAAAATCCTTATGTAATCAAATGACTGGTTGAAACACTTTTACTAACATAAAAGTCTTTGTTGCTTTGGTAATGAGCGAACAATACACATCTTTATCTGTATCAATAACAATTATCCTATGTATATGTCTAAAACTGATTTGATGCATGACTTAATCTAGTATGTCGCTACAATAGTAGGTGTTTATAATGTGTTTTACAGGTTGTGGATACATTGCTTGGTTTATTTGAAAAGAAAGACTCTGCACTCAAATGATATAATCCATCCTTTACATCCCCAAAGCTAATAGTCTTATTACTAATTCTACAAACACATTGATTTAAAAAATAATTTACAGAAATCATATTAGTTTTAGTCAATGCTTTTAAAGTTGGGTACCTGAAGAATATTGGACAAGGTAATTATATAATTTAGTTTATAGTTTCTAATGTGTACAACAAGTTAGGTAGAGCTATCTAGCATGTGTATTAATTTGGATTTATGTAGTTTAATGATGGAGCCGAATAGTGTTAAATATGGAGTCATACGGTCTATTGTTCTTATGTCAAAGTTCTAATCACAAGTATTTTTATTAAACATGTTAAAATTGTGAGTTTTGGGTACATTACTTGCAAGACATACTAACTTGACAAGAGCTACATCCGCAGATTGATTACACTAAATTGATTTTCCTTTAATGGATTTTTGCACCTCCTATTGAATAAACCGAGAAAGCCATTCATTCCAATCTTTATACATCTCATTAGCATATAAGTCTTCATTATCCATAAGCTCTTAGAACCATTTTGGATATGTATGGAGTCCAAAATATGCATCTCTTGTGTGTCCACCTACTCTATATTAATCATAATAGTTGTCATTTTTTTTTATAAATTCATTTTCTCTTGTAAATTGACTTATTGTCTCTAAAATTGTTTTCCCTGTGTCATGGATTTCCTTGAGCCAACATTACAATTGAATTCACACTAGACTCTATCACAAGATGATGAACCTTCTTAAGCTTTTCAACCCTCAATGCCCTAGAGTATACCTTGTTCACATTAAGGAAATAATCCATTAGAAGGATCTGGTTCTTAACATGGTAATAGTTCTCATTAAGTCTCATTAAAAACTGTATCAACCTATTTTCATTTTTAAGCTATGTTAGAGTTACCAATCTCTCTTTTAATATGATACAATAATGCCTATTACTTTTTGCAAACTGTTGACTTAATTTCTCCCAATGATCCTTAGCATTAGCAATTCTTTTAAAATTGAATAGAAAATACATGACATTATTGTAAATATCAACTTGCATCCATTTATCAATTAATGGAGAACTATAATCTGACATCATACATTTGCTTTTATAAAGTCTAATTTATCCTTAGCTCTTAGGATAATGACCACAATTCCACTTCAAGATAAGTAATTGTTATCAATTAAAGTAATGCTTACCAATGAATTTTGGAGATTAAGCATTTAGTTGAATGAACATTCCTCTTCTTTAGTCTCGCGATTGGATCTTACATTAACTACTTTTTCAGTCACCATTTTTTATTCAAAAAAATAAAAAATAAAAATCTAGGTTGTTTTTTGTGTATGGTTACTGGTTAACAATCAATACTCATAATTGCCCAAGTTGAATATTGTATCTCTTAGCTAACAACCTATCTAGAGCTATACAATAGTGATGAGTTAGCAAAAATAAATAAATCACTTAAATATACTCTACAAAGTAAATTCAATATGAAAAATATATTTTAATAAATAATTTTTATATTTGAATCTATAGGACAAACTCAAAACCCTCATCTCATTCTCCGTAAACATTAAAATATAAGAGAAAATAACTCGATTTATTTGCTACTTTATTGACTAAAATTTTATTTTTCATAAAAAGAAAAGAATTAAATTTTATTCAAATGGTAAGGTACACTTGAATTTAATAGATGATTCATATAAGATTTGAGGTTCAATTTGTGAAAAAAACAATCACGCCGAGAAGTAATAATAAATTTCGAGACAATAATTATACCTGAAGAATATGAAAATACTTGTTATATAAAGATGATTTTATTTATCACACAAAAATTAATTTATATAGCTTCACCTTGCTATACTCAACAAGTTCTAAGTTATGGGGACCAACTCAAATTTCGCTTGTTTTGACATCAATTTTTCATATAATTGAAAACTATGGTTCGTTATGATATTTTTGATTAGTTTTGGTTTCAAAAATATGAATTGAGATTGATCCATAAACTATCCGTGCGAGCACAATTAAGAATTAAATTATCTAAAATTGATTTTGGTCTAATTCTGATTCCGAATTAGACTCTGGCCAAGCCTACACGTTGTTACTAACTTAAAGTTCATCTTGTTGTATAATTACTAGAGAAGAAAAATGGAGAGGATGAGGGGGAAGATAGTCCCTAGCATCAAGCCCTGCCTTTTAGCTTTTAAATGGCAATGCATGAATGATGGACGGTGACCGACCCTTTTCTAATTTTCTCCTTCCCACACAAAGCGGAGGTCAGCCTCTTTCTCTCTCTAGCCAACCAGCCAGCCATCTTTCTTGGACCTATCTCTTCTCTCTCACAAAAGGAAATTTTTTTTCTCATTTCTTCTCATTTTTTCTCATTATTTTATTTTTTAGAAAAATAATTAATTGAATTACATTTGGAAAAAAAAAAAAAAAAATCCAGATTAGAGGTACGCTTTCTAGACACACATAATACAAAAGATTCCTGATTACAGCAAGAACACCAACAAATTCTACCTGTAAAAGATTGATGGAGATTGACTCATAACATAAAGGTACAGCATCTTTTTTTTTTTTTTTTCCTTTAGATAAAAATTAATCTTTGATTTTTTTAATCTTGTAAGAAAAAAAAAAAAAAAGAAAAATCCAAAGATTCGGATAGTATCAAAACATCAGCAATGGTGCTTAAGATGTAAACTGTGCATGAAAAAGCCATATTAAAAAGGGTTTTTACTGTTTGATTCACCTTTTTATTTTTTACTCGTAAATAATCATTTGTGTTTTGAATTCTTTAACTATTTTTCTTAATTAATACAATAATGTTAAATTACCTTAAAATGGACGGTCAAAAAGTAAAGCAAACTGTTTGAAGAAATGTCTGAAAACAACAGTAGCAATTGACAATTAAACAAGAAATCTGAGAAATTTTTATTCAAAACGCAGTTTTTTAATGCTAGTTATTGATTGATCTTTGATATATTTTTCTTAATTTGCTTAATAATAATAAGAATAATTGAAAAAATTAGGTAATTAATAATAAATAAATTTTTTTAAATGCCAATTAACAGTTCATGAGTTCTTGTGGGGTGGCTTTTGTTGCCGTTAGTGATAAGCACGCCTGGCACTCATCATTCCCCCCAACCCGTCTCTCTTTCTTCTTTTAGCTCTTTTTTCTCTATCTAGCTTTTCGCTATCTAAACTTCGTTTGCTATTCTTCTTCTTTTCCTTAACCCCACTTCTCTCTCTCTCTCTCTCTCTCTCTCTCCCTCCCTCAATCTCTTTCACCTTTTTCATTTCTCTCTTTACGATCTTTTCTCTGTCTGTGCTACTACAGGAAAATAAAAAAAAGATAAAAAAACTGGTTTCCTTCTAGTTTGGACATTAGATTGGATCTGGGTTGCTTCTTTGTTGGAGTATCTTCTTGAAATATCAGGTACTTTTGTTTAAAGATTCTGAATTTTATACGTTTCTATTCACTTAGAATATTTATAGCATCAGGGTTTTGAATTAAATTTTCCTTTGCTAAATCCAATAAAGTTTTCAAAAGTGGACTGTTTGGTTTGGTGGGTGAGGTATGGAATTGAACGTTGGATTTTGTTCCATTTTTTAATTGTTTTTTAATGAATTGTTATTGGAAGTAGCAAAATTTTATTCTTTATTGTTTGGTTTGTTTGTATCCGGTTGTGGATGTTTGATCTGGTTTTTGGACAGCTCTTTTAGTAATGAATTCTGATTGATCTGCGTTTTGTTAGCTTGATTTTGTTGTTTAATTTGAATCAAGGAGGCAATGGTGGGCTGAATGATCGAGCTGATTTTTTAGTTCTTTTTATATGAATTTTAGACAAGTATTGCACTTTTCGATGAACGTGGTGTTACTTGATTTCGCCTTTTTTTTTTTTTTTTTTTTTTTTTTGGAGGGGGGGCGGGGGTGGTGGGGGAAACCAAAGACGTCCGGTTTTAGAATGTTAGATTTCCAATATGAGTCTAGTTGTTATTTATTATTATTATTATTATTATTATTATTATTATTATTATTATTATTATTCCTCATTCTTATGCAAGTATAATTTTTTTGAAATTTATATGTTTTCTAATAAGTTTATCTTTCTTACTTCTTGTTTTGATGATTGTCTGGCGTATTGAATTGTTTATTTAATGTATTGAATTGTTTTCTAAGAGCCCTTTGTAGTATAATTTGTTTACAATGTCATTTATCAGTCAGTTGCACATACGTACACTACCAGGTGGGTTATTTGAAACATTGTGTGTAATCCAAGACCATACTTAGGTGGGCAAAAACTTTATCGGGTTAATGGGATGACAGCACAAATATATAGGAGATGGAACAAATTGGCATTTATTTGAGGCTAGTTTCTGATTCCTTATTACCTGAAATACGTAGTTGTAGCTTTTGTAGTTGCTTTTTGAAGGGACATATTGCAAGACTTCGAACTTTTGGAAATATTTGATCTGAAGAGATTTGAAACCTCTAATTTTGCGGAAAATTCTTATGGTAAAGTGTCAAATTGGCTGTGAAGCATTGCAATAATTTAAATTGGTATGCTCAGTTATGGAATTATTTATGAGAGTTTTCCTCGGTGTAGTAATATGGTTCATATAGAACTTCTCTACTGAGATCCTATCGGTAAAGATAGTTTAAGAGGTTTTTGGAAGTTTTATTGAAGAATTTCAGGTGATTTACTTTACTATCTTTGGACAAGTTTTCTGTTGTGATTTGTAAATTTGGGAAGATGATAAGAGCTTTGTTATATGTGCCAATTAGTGGAATTTTGAGGTTTGATTAGCTTATTCAATTCAAGTAGTTTTCATGTTTTACTACCGAGTTGCATAACATTGATTGGAGTCCTGATGAAAATTTGGATAACTTGTAGGAATCAATTTGAAGGGTATTGTAGGCATAAGTACACATTGTCTTTCAATATTTATCTCTTGTTCTTGTGTTTGATCAACAATTTTTCGCTCTTAACCAAAAGTTTCTGAATATCATCTTGTCTCCATTTTATAGAGTTATTGCATGGAACAATTCGGTCAGATGATTCATATAGTTGCTTTTATCTTATTTTAGCCCTCTTTCTTTTTCAAATTAATGGTGCCTGTTTTATTTCAGGTTAAATTTGTTTCTATATTTATTCCAAAGCTGTGGAAGTTCAAATAACTGAAGCACAGAAATAGTATGGCTGTTTCCATGAGAGATTTGGATTCAGCTTTCCAGGGAGCTGGACAGAAGGCGTATCCTTCGTGAAATATTCATCTTTATATTCACCAATGAATCACTCTTCTGAATTACTTCCTTTTATAGTTTTAGTTTACATTGATAGTTGCATATAGTAATTTAATGATTAATCAAGAGACTGGTTTTCTTGTTGCTGCTGCTGTTAGACTGAGATGTGCAACTCTTTCATTGATCTCCTCAAATAGTACTATCCTTAACTAATATATAGTGGACTTGAAATATGGAGGATTGAAAACTTTCATCCTGTTCCTGTCCCAAAGTCTTCCTATGGGAAATTTTTCATGGGTGACTCCTATGTTATTTTGAAGGTCAGTAATTTGTTTCCTTTCCATCCGCGTTTCCTATGCATATATGCTATGCATGGCTCCAAAAGGAATAGGCTCGAATCATTGGCTAAAATGTTTGTTTCATTTTGGTCTTTGGAAGTTTTTTTCACTAGTTGGATAATAAAGCAGTAATAATCTTAATCTAGGGCCAGACGAATTGCATTGCATGATGATGAGTTGGATTTATCATTGCTAAAGGTTTTAATGTCTTTTGTGCGATTAGAAACTTTTACCTGAAACCCAATTTCAAAGATAAATTACTTTGTTGCATATTTTTCTAGCTACTGTTGAATAACTACATCTTTATATATATATATATATATATATATATCATCAGTGTTATTTACATAACTTAATATGTCAAGCTATGCTCTATTCCTGCTAAATGACATGCACATATCATCTGTAATCCAAAGGTCCCTCTTATGCAAGTAGGAAACACCCTCTCCAAAACCCTTCCTGCATTTGAAAGTGAGGCCTTTGCGTTTCTAGTGGTAAATGAGGAGTTGTTTTCTTTATTTATTTTTCTTTTTCTTTTTTATTATAGTTTACAGAAAAAATAAAACAAGTAGAGGCTGCACATTTTTTTCGTGTTATCAATTTTGATTTGTTTTTTTTAAAAGCAATTTCTGAAAGAAAAAAAAAGGTAATTTCAATGAAAGTGCTGGCAACTGGTTCCATAGGCAGCTACCCCAGTTCTATGATTACCATCTGCGATGGCCAGAGGCACATAATCATGCTGCAGCCACAACACAAACAGCATTGTTATTGCTACCAGTATTGCAACACTCCTCCACCTGTCCACTATGACTACTCTGCTGTCAACCCATCACCACTACTATTACTGCCCTCGTTCCAACATCAACACTGTGCTATGACTGCCACTTTATTGCTGCTATTGCTGTCAGTGAAATTGCCACCTTTGTTGCCTCTACTACATCGATTAATTCCATTGCCAATGCCATATTGCCACCATATGTACTACCACTGCAGCTGTTGTAACTATTGCCAACTTTGCCTCCAGGATATACATGAAAAGAAAATTGTTGAAATCATTTGAAAACTGATGCCTAGGGGGGAAATAACTGAGCTGTTGGTTTTGTTTTATTGCAGACTAAAAACTATCCCACCAATTTATTGATTTTCAGTCCTCTGCTTCTTAAAAATTTATTTCGTCTTTCATAAATTTTGGCTGTTATATATGGTGGATCTTACTTGGATCCACTTCTGGCACCAAAAACATTCATAGAGGTCTTTGTAGTAGCTGTCATACAATTAAGAAGTCTTTGGTCTAAAACTAGACTCAAACTTTTTTACTTTTTCTCAACTTCAGATATACAAACTGTTTAATATGTTTTCCAAATGCGTACATATACATGTATGTATTGTTTTTTTTTCCTCTTTTGTGGCTTTTAGATGTATCAGCTATTAAATTGGACCACTAAAGGATCTCTACTTGGTATATTCTTTTACTATTAATAGGATTGCATGTTTTTATATAAATGAGCTAACTCTTTGCCATCACATTTTTGTTTCAAAAGGTGATTGGCAATTTCTTCTCTCTTATACATAAGAGTTAACGTTTTAAATTAATATGAATTATTATGATGTGATGTGACTTTTCTCTTTTCAGACAACTGCACTAAAAAGTGGTGCTTTACGTCATGATATTCATTATTGGCTTGGAAAAGATACATCCCAGGTGAGTCCACTAATTTTTAATATTTGTCAACATTGCACCCTGCTCTTTGCTTTGAATCTTGTGATCACAACTCTTTTAAAATAGGATGAAGCTGGTGCTGCTGCCATCAAAACTGTTGAACTAGATGCAGCCCTTGGAGGTCGTGCGGTACAATATCGTGAGATACAAGGCCATGAAACTGAGAAGTTTCTGTCTTATTTTAAACCGTGTATTATACCTCAAGAAGGTGGAATTGCTTCTGGGTTCAAACATGCTGAGGCTGAAGAACACCAGACACGTTTGTTTGTTTGCAAAGGAAAACATGTTGTTCATGTCAAAGAGGCAAGTCTGTTTGTTTAATCTTTACCATGATCATTATGTATATTTGATATTTGTCTAATTTTAAGTTATTATTTCTGGTGCCTGTGACAGGTTCCTTTTGCTCGATCCTCACTCAACCATGATGATATTTTTATTCTTGATACCAAGTCAAAAATTTTTCAATTTAATGGCTCCAATTCATCTATACAAGAGAGAGCTAAAGCTTTAGAAGTAGTCCAGTACATCAAGGATACTTATCATGATGGGAAATGTGAGGTAGCTGCCATTGGTAAGTGGCGAATTAGATTAGAAAGTCAAAGATTATAGTGGAATGGCTGTTGCTCTTTCCTCCAGTTTCAATCTGCTTATTTGTCACCTCACAGAGGATGGGAAGTTGATGGCGGATGCTGAAACTGGAGAATTCTGGGGTTTCTTTGGTGGTTTTGCTCCACTGCCTCGGAAAACAACCACTGATGAGGATAAGGCTGTGGATTCTTATCCTACTAAGCTGTTCAGGTAATGATCTTTTCTCCTTTTGTCCTCTATTTTTTGTGGTAATTCTATGCTTGTTGTGTATCACATATTCGATAAAAGAAAATTAGACAGAAATGCTGATACTTCTGTATCCTGCATTAAATTTAAGTTGGAGATCAGAATCATCAGATTCCATTAAGTGGTTGACTGACATTTTTTGCTTTCAAGTGTTGAGAAGGGCCAGGCACAACCTGTTGAGGCAGATTCTTTGACAAGGGAATTACTGGACACAAATAAGTGTTATATTCTAGATTGTGGACTGGAAGTGTTTGTGTGGATGGGGAGAAATACCTCACTTGATGAAAGGAAGAGTGCAAGCGGAGTAGCAGAGGTATTGATTAGTTTTTTCATATCCAGTATGGACATTTAAGGATATTTGCTTTAATGTCATTGTCTATGCTTATTATTAATCTCACTTATCAGGAGTTAGTCCGTGGAGCTGAGCGACCTAAGTCCCACATCATTCGTGTAATTGAGGGATTTGAGACTGTGATGTTCCGGTCAAAGTTTGAATCATGGCCCCAGACAACTGATGTAACTGTCTCTGAGGATGGTAGGGGCAAAGTAGCAGGTCAGTAACTCTCTCTCAGAGATTTTGATATTCTTGCATTTTGGTTTTCCTCTGCTACCACTGATGATGGTATTTCATTTTCACTACCAAAGTGGTGTTCTCATAGTTTTTATTTGTTGGGTGATTCTGCAGCACTTTTAAGACGACAAGGGGTCAATGTCAAGGGTCTTTTGAAGGCGGCTCCTGCAAAGGAAGAGCCTCAGCCATATATTGATGTCACAGGAAATCTGCAGGTGCTGTATTTATTTTCCTAATTGTAATAGTTTATTGTAGGGACTTGGGATTTTAGGTTTGGCAGGAGGCTGGTTATTGTTTTATTTTTCCTCTTCTAATTTTACATATTTGTAGTCATACAATTTACAAAATTAAATCTTAGCAAGTGAGCCTACAAATTTTAAACAAGGAAAAATTAACTAGCTGACTGAAGGTTTTTGTTTTTTAAATTTTTTCTTCATCAAAAGTTACTGTTACATTGCTTTTCTTGGCCAATATCCGGTATCTGGCTCTACCAAAGGCTGGATGCGTTTTCTTGAGCCCATAAATGATTACAGCTGCAAGTTTCTCTATATATGAAATGCTTCTTTAGCATTCTCTAAATGAATCTTTAATACACTTGCTATCTATGATCAATTTGTTATGCTTCCTTGTCCATCTTGTATTTCATAATCCATGTCCTTTCTGCAAGTAACACCTTGAACATGTTGCTAATTATGGTGCCAAGTTTGGTTTCACAGGTTTGGCGTGTGGATGGTCAGGAAAAGGTTCTTCTTCAAGCTTCAGATCAGTCAAAACTTTATAGTGGAGATTGCTATATTTTTCAGTATTCATATCCAGGAGAAGACAAGGAGGAATATCTTATCGGAACATGGTTTGGAAAGAAGAGTGTTGAGGTGAATTTCAAGAATTTTCTGATAATTTTATTCGCTTCTTTCTTCACCGTTTTCTGTTGAATATGCTCTCATATGCCTGTCCTGAAAGAGGCTCAACCAACAATTCTGAAAGATCCTTCATTTGATCTTTCCCCACTATGGATGTTGGCTTGTTTGGACTTTATTTCGGATGAACTATTTGGGTTTGCATGCTGTGGGTGGTGGGCATCTTTTTAATATTTCTTATTGAAGATTTTTGAAGGAAAGTAGTTTATTGTTGTCATTCACACTATCTCTATACAATTCTATTCTATATACACAAAGAATGATTCTAACATGGTAATAATCTAAATAGGAAATAAACTTAAACTAGGAAAGATAATATTCTACAACTCTTCACTCCCCCTCAAGTTGGTGCAAATATATTAAACATACCCAACTTGCAAACCAAAGGATGAAACAACTTGCTACTTAAGCCCTTCGTGAAAACATCAGCTAGTTGTTCTTTTGAAGCCACATAGAAAACTTTAATGGAACCTTCAACTATCTTTTCCTTTATAAAATGACAATCAATCTCTATTTGCTTAGTTCGATCATGTTGGACAAGATTATTTACTATACTGATGGCTGCTTTACTATCACAAAACAAAAATGTATCTGCTGTTTCAAACAACTTCAATTCTTTCATCACTCTACGCAACCATAGAAGTTCACAAATTCCTTGTGCCATGGCTCTATCCTTAGCTTTTGCACTGGACCTAGCAACCACAGTCTGTTTCTTGCTTCTCCAAGTGACCAAGTTTCCACTAAGAAAAACACAATAACCTGAGGTCGATTTCCTATCATCAAAGGAACTAGCCCAATCTACATCCGTATAGCCTTCTATTTTCAAATGACCATGTTTGGAAAATAACAACCCTCTACCTAGAGTTGATTTCAAATATCTCAAAATTTGATGCACGGCTTCTAAGTGAGATTCCCGAGGATCATGCATATACTGACACGCTAGACTAACAGTATAAGCAATATCTTGTCTAGTATGGGAAAGATAAATTAGTCTTCCAACCAATCTCTGGTATTTGCCTACAGTATAAGCAATATCTGGACTGGACTTTCCACTCCAGCTTGAAACTTGTGATTAGCTTCAATGGGTGATTCTGCAGGTTTACATCCCAACATACTAGTTTCTTTAAGGAGATCAAGAATATACTTTCTTTGAGAGATGAAAATTCCTTTTTCAGATCTAGCAACTTCAATTCTAAGGAAGTATCTCAACTTTCCCAAATCCTTAATCTCAAACTCCTTGGCTAAAAAATTTCACAAATGAGTCATTTCTTCTTTATTATTTCCTGTCACTACTATATCATCAATATAAACAATAAATAACGTGATCTTACCTGCATGATGTTTAATGAACAAGGTATGATCAGCATCACTCTGAATATACCCAAAAGAAAGCATGATTCTACTAAACCTTTCAAATCATGCTCTTGGTGACTGTTTCAGCTCATATAATGACTTTTAACTTGCACACTTTTCCTATAGTCTTGTCATCGACAAATCCTGGAGGGATCTCCATATACACTTCTTCTCTCAAATCTCCATGTAGAAAGGCATTTTTAACATCAAATTGATGTAGCTCCCAGTCAAGGTTGGCGGCACAAGACAGTAAGATTCTGATAGTGTTTATCTTGGCTATGGGGGCAAATGTTTCTTGGTAATCAACTCTATAGGTCTGACTAAATCCTCTAGCAACCAATCTAGCCTTGTACCTCTCAATTGAACCATCTGCCCTATGTTTAACCGTGAACACCCATTACATCCAACTGGTTGCTTCCCTGGTGGTGAAATTACAAGATCTTATGTCTCGTTTTTTGCCAAAGCTCTCATCTCCTCAACCATTGCAGCCTTCCATTTTGAGTCTTGTAATGCCTCTCGCCAATCCTGCGGTATAGAAACAGAAGGAACAGACAAAACAAAGGCTCTATAGGAAGGAGACATAGCATTATAGGAGATAAAATGGAAGATGGGATGTTTGGTGCATGTTTTAACTCCTTTTCTAAGAGCGATAGGAATATCAAGGTCATTGTCAGAAGGGCTAGAATCAAGATTAGAAATAGAATCAATAGGGATTAAAGAAGACTCACCAGGTTCTTGTGCTTCTGTATTTTTAGAGACTGAAATTGGAGAGGACGGCTGATCAGAGGTCTCATGCTCGACGTTTGCTTTGTATTAGTCCGCCGAGTGTAGGTTTTCAAATTAGGTCTATCCAATCTCCTTAGAGTTTTGGGTGGTTGGTTTCTCTTATTATCTATCTCTATTGGAATCTCCCACTGGAAAGGAATGTCATCTATCACCTCTTCTTTTTTATATTTCTTCCTCTGAAGAGGTGACTGGACAGAAAAATAAGGCTCAAACTCTCTAAAGGTAACATCCATACTCACAAAATATTTCCTAAAGAGAGGATAATAACACTTGTATCCTTTTTGAATAGTAGAGTAACCAACAAACACACACTTCAAGGCTCTAGGATCTAATTTGCTTGGACCATTCTGATGAACAAAACAAACACAATCAAAGATTTTAGGAGGCACAATATAAGAATTTTTTCCTTGAAGAACCTCTAATAGAGTTTTAAAATTCAAAGTATGAAGAGGCATTCGATTGATAAGGTAAACAACAGTTAAAATAGCATCCCCCAATATGGTTTGGAAATATTCATAGTGAACATAGGTGACCTAGCTACTTCCAATAAATGCCTATTTTTCTTTTCTGCTACTCCATTTTAAGCATTAGTATTGACACAACTAGTTTGATGTATGATACCATTAAAATCTAAATAGATACGAAAAACTGTATTCATGTATTCAGTACCATTATCAATTCTTAGAATTTTAACATATGCATCAAACTGGGTGCAAATCATTTTATGAAAGTTCTGAAAACATGAGAACTTCATTTTTTTGTTTTCATCAAATAAACCCAAGTCAATCTAGCGCAACAATCAATAAATGTCACAAACCATTTATATCCAGAAAGAGAAATAGTTTTAGTAGGACCCCATACATCAGAGTGAATAGTAGCAAAAGGAACCAAACTTTTATTATTAAGTGGAGGATAAGAATGCCTAGTGTGTTTGGCAAGTTCACAACCATCACATACTAAAGAATTCAAATCACACTTTGTAACTAAAGTGGGAAACAAACGTCCTAAAACAGAAAAAGAGGGATGGCCTAATCTCTTATGCCATTGAACAACTTCATGAGAAGGATTTCTAGAAGTTCCTAATAAGGCTTGACTGGTACCCGAATTTGAAAACCGACAAACGTCATCCAACAGATACAGTACATTGCGCAAGCTACCACTGCCAATCGTTCTCTCCGTGTTCAGTTCCTGAAAAACACAATGAGTAGGGTAAAAGGTTACTTTGCAATTAAGCGCTTTCGTGATTAAGTTAACAGATAACAGATTAATGGAAAATCAAGAAACATGGAGAACATGAGAGTTTAATATTGGAAGTACAGTCAATAGGACTTGTTCTAGAAATCGGTACAAAAGAGTCATATGTAATACGTATTTTTTCGGTGCCTTGATACCTAGAATATGTGAGGAAATGGTTTATAAAGCCTGTTGTATGTTTATTTGCTCTTGAATCTATCACCCAAGAGGGTTTTGCAATTTTCACAGGAGGGGTAAGAAAAGCATTACCTGAATTAACAAAATTAGAAGCTGCAGCAGATGAGGAAGATTCAAGCTGTGACAACAACCGTTTCAAGGACTGAATTTCCCTATCGGAAAAGCTACCAGCAGTAGATGGTTCCTCAGACAAAGCTCCACTATCAGATACGTGTGCGTGTGGTCTAGATAAACTGACTCGCTTCTCTCCGCGCCCTCTAGTTGGACGTCCATTTAACTTTCAGCAAAATTCCTTAGTGTGTCAATTCTTCCCACAATAGTCACAAAACAAATAATCTCTATCAGAAGAACCTCCCTTTGCAGCTTGTATTTGTTCTTTTGCTGAATTTGCAATCAGCCCTGCTTTATTCAATGTAGATCTGTAAACCATAACACTCCTCCTAGTTTCTTCTTGTTATACAAATGAGTATGTCTGTCGCAAGGATGGAAAAGGATCTCGTCCAAGAACTTGGACTCGAATCTGATCATACTCATTATTTAGGCTAGCCAAAAAATCATACACTCGTTCTACTTCAATCAACTTCTGAACCTGAGTCGCATCATGAGCACATTTTGCTTGAAATTCTTAATAATAGTCCAGTTCCTGCCATAACCCACTAAGTTCAACAAAATACTGGGCGATAGTCAGATCCCCCTGCTTGGTTTCATGGACTTTCTGTCGCAGTTCATACCTCTGAGCATAGTTTCCAGATTGCAAATAAGTCTGTGAAGCAGCATCCCATATTTTCTTAGCTGTATCAAGCAATAAATATCCTCGTGAAATGGAAGGCTGCATATAATAAGAACGAGACCATGCCAAGTAATTCGTGCCATCTAATTTGACTGGGCTAATCTGAAGTGAAGGATTTTCTGAGTGAAAAATCACGTCTATCTTTTTTTCGTCACTCATTACTGTCAATCTAAACAATTGAATAGCCGATTTAAAGGGAATTGTAGAATCAGAAAAACGCAGACACGGCAGTAGTGTGATATACAAAGAAACTACCACAAAAAATCAAAAACTTGACTAAGTGTCTAGTGGGTTAGAATCGCAACACCAAAACGAATCCACTAGAGCAAGATTCGTCGGCAGAGGTCACTGGAAAATTGCCGTAAGCGCCGGCGAGTGAGGAAAGGCCAGAATCTTCTGGCGGCGCGTGCGGACGGCGACTGGGTCGAGCGGGGATGGCCAATTGGCGGCTGTTCCTCCTTCTGAGGTGGGCGGTGATGTTCAACTACCTCCCCTGGCGGCGGCGCTTACAACTTAGCCTTGTTGCCGAAAAACCCTAAGCCAGAAAAACGCGGTTAGGCTCTGATACCATAAAGATTTTTGAAGGAAAGTAGTTTATTGTTGTTGTTCATCTAAATATACACACAGAATAATTCTAACATGGTAATAATCTAAATAGAAAACAAACTTAAACTAGGAAAGATAATATTCTACAAATCTCTACACTTATGCTTTTTGTTGTTCATCATCTTGACATCATTAGACATCAATCTGGACTTTTTGTTTCTCAACCTTTTCTTTTGCGTATTAGGTAATTTACTTCATTTGATGAGCAATAAAGATTCATCCTCCCAGGCCCCTGCTTAATTAAGTGGATATATCAGTATAATGCCTTTGTGGATCCTTTGGTTTTGCACCTCTCTCATTGTCATGTTGTTATTCTTTGGACTCTCTTGCTATCTGTGGGAAGTGGAAATTTCTGAATACAAAATAGCACTTGTAGCTAAATTTGTGCTCTTTCTGTTAACATGAAACTGGAACCAACAATAAATTTGCTTCAGCATCAGGCTCAATTATGTATGGTCTAAATTCTAGCATAGGCATCAAATCTTTGTGTTCACTTTTATTGGATAAAGAAACTATCGTCTGGTGAGGATGCATCTTTAGCATCTTGGATTGACACAGAAATTTTGTTCTTGGCACAAGGCAATCTTTATCCTTTAAACTGTTCATTTTTAGTTGTTTGTTTTTATTCCTTGTGGTATTTCCGCACACACATATATGCTTGTGCATAAAGCAGGATTAATGCTTTGAGCAGGCTGCTATCATTCTTCTGCATCGAACAAATATTCATATACTTGGCCACAATACAAATGTAGATATTGATGCTAGATTATAGTGCTGTCAATACCATTTCTTGTAAAAATATATACCAATCTCTGGATAATGGCATCCTTTGTCTATTTATTAGTCTACTTACATTGCATTTCGCATTGAATTATAGGAGGAAAGAGCTTCTGCTGTTTCGCTTGTGAGCAAGATGGTTGAGTCATTGAAATTTGTTCCTGCCCAGGTGATTTTCTTTTGCTTCTGATTGCGCTTTTAATCATGATGAGATAGTTGTATTTTCTGGGGCCTTATTCTGATCCTATTTTACAATTGTTTCTTAGGCTCGCATCTATGAAGGAAATGAACCAATTCAGTTCTCTACAATCTTTCAGAGCTTTATTGTTTTTAAGGTTTGTGGGATTTTGAGATATTCTGGAAGAAACTTCGATCAAGGTTTCATTCATTGATTGTTGTTTAGCCTTGACCTTTTGTCAAAATTTACTACCTAAGCAACTAATTTAAAGTTTATCAGGGTGGACTTAGCTCTGGATATAAGAACTATATTGCAGAAACAGAACTCCCAGATGAGACATATCAGGAGGATGGCCTGGCATTGTTCCGAGTTCAGGGTTCTGGACCAGATAATATGCAAGCAATACAAGTTGAACCAGTATGTCTTTTTTATTTGCTACTGGATCTTTTTTGCCATATGATATTACATATTTATGTTGGATCTCTTAGTTTGAAATTGGGGAATTCTTAGTTTGACACTTATTTTAATACCTGCAAATTTTTTATTGCAAGCGGGATGCATGCAGTCTTTTCATTATTGTTTTTATATTGTGTAGAAGTGACTGTGGTTGTATCACATTCCCTAAATAAGTTTCCTGACTTGTGTGCATTCTCCCATTTAGTATAGAAGCAGGAGGAAGTGATGAATTAAAAGTAACTTATCACTCCTTGTCTACTTAAGTAAAATTATGTACATTTTTAGAATGTTAAGTGCTT
This sequence comes from Jatropha podagrica, assembly GCA_947857235.1. Lineage (NCBI taxonomy): Eukaryota > Viridiplantae > Streptophyta > Magnoliopsida > Malpighiales > Euphorbiaceae > Jatropha > Jatropha podagrica. Next base: position 25,277 of record CANUEP010073990.1, on the reverse strand, counting down.
GAGTGAAGAAGATGAAGGGGTAGAAAAGATTACATATTCAAATAAATTGAAACAATGAATCTAGTTCCACTGGTGAAATTCACAGTATGACTTGTCCTTGTTGTTTTGGCAAATTTAATAAGAGTGGATCAAAGATGTTGTAACGTGTCTTGTACTTGATGGAATATTTAGTTTGCTTGTTAAATTTGAACAGTATTTTAGACATAGCGATTCATCTGTACCATATATGATACGGGAAAACAGGCATTTAACATCTTCAGTATGTTCTTCTGTACATTGTAAGCAGAAAGTGAGCCTTAACCATCTATTACACCTTTGTCTAAAAGCACTATATTATTTGTAACTTACTACTCCAAAAAACACACTCGTGGAAGTACCTTTGTATCACACATCATCCACCCACATATGGATGCAAAGTCTCTTCTAAGGGAAAAACTTATCTATACAAGGTGTATACATCCAACAAATCCAATGATAACATTTGGTGTAAATAAACGTACGGTATCTTTTCAATGGGGGAAGTGGACAAAACAGTAACAAAGAGTGACAGTTTCAACGCCAATCAGCTATTAACTGGGTTTATGAGGGTGTCCACCTAGTGTAGGAAAATATTTTTCCTTTCATAAAAGATATAGACTAATATTATGTTTCAAACTACTTTGTTTGCTTAGTTGCAGCAACCAGAATGGAGATAGCAGTAAATTAGGTTGTCCCCCAAGTTTGGCCTCAAGCAAATTTAGACTTGGTTGCTGAGCATCCTTAGGAATGGTAACAAAAAGTGAATTTATGCACTACACAATTTACAAGAAAGAGTGTATGGAATATCTTTATAAGTAATTAAGAAGATCAAACACAATCGTTGTGTTCATCCACCTTTAACTGATACACTCTTCTGTACTTTTCTCTTGATTTGCAACATTTAAATATTTTTAGGGTGAAGACTAAACCTTTTCTTTTTCCATTGCTCATAGATGGGTCAACAAAGCACATCTAAGGGGATGTTCTTTGGTGGTGTAGATTGTTTGTGGATAATATGGTTTTAATAGACGAAACTGTACTTGGTGCTAAAAAGAAGTTGGATATATGGAAAAGCACCCTAGAAACTGTTACTAGTTGTTACTAACGATATTAAATGACAATGAAGTGTATAATTTAAGTCTTAATCACAGTTTTGATATCAGGATGGATCAATCAGTTAAACCGGTAAAACTGGGAACGGTTGCAAGGGTGGATAAGTCTACTCCTGAAACCTGTTTTAACTCAAACCCTCTGAGAACTGGTACCAGGCTAGTCAACCAATAACTTGTGACCCGTGAACAGGTTAGCCGGTCCAAGCAGTTTGTTTTTGTTTTTGACCAAAAAAATTTAAAAGAAATCATGTCGTTTTGGTGATGGAAAGCAAAAAATTTATATTTAATCTCTGGAATGGTTTGTTATGACTTGAAAATTTTTATATTTAAATTTAATCACAGTCAACATTTTTTCTTTTTGTAATTTATCATATTAATATGAAATCATTCTCTATGGAGCCTAAATTTGTTGCGGATACTTTCAACTGAATAGTGATATAGCAACATAAAACACTTCTCAATTAAATATTCACAACACCAACATCTGTGCATTTGACAACACAGCTGCTTGCAATGTGTAGCTTGACAGTCTGCTATGGTTGGTATATACTTATTAATCTATTTGCTAGATGAATTTTTTTTTTTATAAGGCAAAAACGTGAATATCTTGAGGAACATAAATCATCCTTCTGAGCAATACGCGTCTTGTTGTTACTAATTTGTGGCAGCATCATAAGTGATCTCATTTCTATGGAGTTCACAAAACTACGATGTAGAAAGGTTTGTGACACTCTAGGTGTGATAAATGCACTTTTTGGATATGAATCTTTGTTCTATTGGATATGGATCTAGGTTCTGTTTTTATGCACTTTCTTTATGTCCACTATCTTTGAGTATATAAGATGATATTCACTCCCTTTTTTCTTTTTCGATTGAACTTTAATCAGGTTGCATCATCACTGAATTCCTCTTACTGTTACATATTGCAAAATGACTCCTCTGTCTTTACATGGTCTGGAAACCTTACAACCTCAGATGACCAGGAACTTATGGAAAGGCTACTGGATCTGATAAAGGTTTGATGAATCCTCTTCATGCTTTCTTTAACCACATTGATTTAATATGAACAGATTCTCCTGGAATTATTTGCGTAGGGAAAAAAAAATGTAATGCAAAAATGGAGCATGCCGTAGTAGCCAATAGAGACATTTAATGTGCAAAATTATGCTGTTTCTTGTAGGCTATAATTTATATATACATCAAATGGTGTATCTGGGAGCTTTTAACTTTCCTTGTTGGTTTATTGTGGGTCTTAATTATTATGTTTTCTAAATTCAGAAATTGCAGCATTTTTATTTTAATGTTGTAAAAATTTGTGTCTGGTGGACTAAAGGGTGTGTCTGATGGAATAAAGCGTTGAATTATACGTCTTGGTTTTAAACTTGGTTTCAGTTCTTGCAAGTAAAAGGAAAACTAGTGTTGCACTGAGTATAATACTGGATTCCTGGTGAGCCCCATTTAATGCCTGCCTAAGTCATTTGTCATGCGCTGTAAATGTGTCTTTGTTAGTGTGGCAGCAAAAGACCCATCTCATCTTGACTTAAGCATATGTGTGCATGAGAAGAGAAAGACAAAGCTCATGTTGCTTGGTATTATCTCTCCTAAATCATTCCTTGTCTGCAGCCAAATGTACAATCCAAGACACAAAAGGAGGGTTCAGAATCTGAGCAATTTTGGGATTTACTTGGAGGAAAATCTGAATACCCTAGCCAAAAAATTGTCAGGGAAGCTGAAAGTGATCCTCATCTTTTCTCTTGCATTTTCTCGAAAGGTAAGGAAATTGCATTTTTTTTCATTGGTAGATTCATTTTGCTTCCTTGTAGTTCAGTTTTTAACTTGTTGAAATTGTAAAATCAGATTTCTAATCCTTTCTCTTTCTTCTGTGGTTTTAATTGCTACTGGAACAAATGCTGATCTGCAGGAAATCTGAAGGTATGTGTACTTAAAAGTTTTCTATTTCTTACCCCACATTAAAAGTTCTCTATTTCTGACACCACAAAATATCCTGAATTTTAATTTAAATTATGCTTCTTTTCAAAAATATTCACCCCCTACTGTAAGCTTCTTATGTTTATGGATTCTGCAAGCGGCAGTTATTCAGATGTCTTGTGTGAAAGGTACTATAGTAAAATATGCTTTGTGATTATAAATTGCGCTTCCTATTGTAGGTGAGCGAGATATACAGCTTTACCCAGGATGATTTGATGACTGAAGATATATTCATCTTGGATTGTCACTCTGAGATCTTTGTCTGGGTGGGACAACAAGTTGACTCGAAGAGCAAAATGCATGCTTTAAGTATTGGGGAGGTATGGTTTTACTAGATTATAGCAGGGTTGGTACTTTGTTTTTGACAGTTAAAGCACGAAAATTTGCACTATTTTGTTTGTGGCTCTGTAATCATTTGCCTAAAGTTGAACGCTGTTTGACTAGTTTTGCCATTTTTCTCAAACCTGAATGAAATTCAACATGGATAAGCTGCTAGGTGTGTTGATTTGATTTTTTTTTATCTGATATACTAACAATATCACTACTTGTGTTGATTTTTCTTTTTGCTCATTTTCAACAGAAATTTCTTGAGTATGATTTCATGTTAGAAAAGTTATCTCTTGAAGCTCCAATATTTATTGTTATGGAAGGGAATGAGCCACCTTTCTTCACACGTTTCTTTGCATGGGACTCTGCAAAATCTGCTGTGAGTTAAATTATAGATATCATAAAGCAGTTAGTGTAATTTTTTATTTCTACAAGAGATTTTCATGTCTTCATTTGGATGCAGATGCATGGAAACTCGTTCCAAAGGAAACTTACAATTGTTAGAAATGGCGGTCCTCCAGTTCTTGATGTAAGAAGCTTTCAAATTGCTTTTGAAGTTTCTTAGCTTAATGAGTAGAGCCTTTCTGAGTTTCACATTCACATCATGAACGTTTTGTATCTATATCATTAGTTCTTTTGTCATAATTTTTTTGAATAATTAGATATTTGTGGAAGCATGTGTTATTCAACTTCAAATATAGATCTATGGTTGAAGTGAAACTGTGATGCAGTTTAATTGAAGTATCAAATTTTTGGTGTCTATTATGACCTGGAATCAGATAATAATAATAATAATATGCACTAGCATCTGAAGTTTATACGAGGATATGCTGTGGTAAAAGATTCAAAGATAAACTATGGAATAAATAGAATGCTCAACATGATGTTATGCATTTGCACTTGGACTTATTTCTGCATATGTCTATTTGTCTATTGAAGATTGGTTTATGGTTGAAAAGCTCCTGCTTGATTACTTAAATAACAGAATAAACTTTCAAACATCTGGGGCAGGATCTATCTTCTATTGCTGGTAAATATATGATTAGTGCTGTCTCATAGACCATAGGGTTTATGTATGTACTTTTTACTGCCATCAGAACCTTCCAAGTATCTGGTAGTTTCTCATTAAATCAAGAATCTATTTAAAACTTTCATGATTTTAATCCAGATATGCTGTTCTTACCACCGCACAGTTTATAATTATTTTTGTTTCTGATTATGTAAATGGTGCATGGTTAGAAACCCAAACGAAGAACACCTGTATCTCATGGAGGTCATGGAGGAAGATCTAGTAGCGTGCCAGATAAATCTCAGCGTTCCAGAAGCATGTCTTTCAGCCCTGACCGAGTTCGTGTGAGAGGCAGGTCTCCTGCTTTTAATGCACTAGCTGCAACTTTTGAGAACCCTAATGGCAGGAACCTTTCAACCCCACCACCAGTTGTTAGGAAGGTCTATCCTAAATCTGTGACCCCAGATTCATCAAAAATTGCTTCCAAATCTGCAGCTATAGCAGCACTTAGTGCGAGTTTTGAACAACCACTTCCAGCTCGACAAGTTATCATGCCACGCTCTGTCAAAGGTATTTAATCATTCAAGTGTTATGATGACTAATGAATTTTTACTACTTATCCATTTTTTCTTCTGCATAAATTTGATATGACTGCTTTTCTTGTTTGAAGTGAGCCCTGAGATACAGAAATCGACACCTGAGAAATCAACACCCGAGTCAAACAATATGGAGAAAATGAGCAGCAGATTAGAATCCCTGACCATACAGGAAGATGTTAAAGAAGGTGAAGCTGAAGATGAGGAAGGACTCCCGACATTTCCTTATGAACGTCTTAAAATCAATTCGACAGATCCTGCCACTGAAATTGACGTCACAAAGCGAGAGGTAAACTATGAACTATCGGCAAATCATTATCTGAAGCATAATGCATTTATGGAACTGCCTTAAGATATATATTTCCCTTTAATGCCTGCAGACTTACCTCTCATCAGCAGAGTTTAGGGAGAAATTTGGGATGGCGAAGGATGCCTTCTATAAGTTGCCAAAATGGAAACAGAACAAACTTAAAATGGCCCTTCAGTTGTTCTGAGTCTCCTTCATGCCTCTGCTTTTCCTTCGGTTCCCTGCAGTTAATGCCGCAGGGGAAGAAAGCTTATTTGTGAATCTGTATAAGTTCTTCCCAAACCTCAGAAAAGATATAGTTTTAGCACCTTTAATTGCTATTAGATATTCTAAATGCTCCAATTTATTTCTTCCTGCAGTGGGGGAGCACAGTATCTCAGAACTCAGAAGTGAAAGGGACAGCATCAGTGCATTTTTAGCTGCTTCTGCTCCCAGGAAGCTTGTTTCTTGATTGATGAACAGAACCAGATTTTTTTTCCCAATTTTTTTTTTCTCAATCTGGTGGTTTGGATGTCTAGCTTTATAAATTCCCCTATTTTTGGTTGAGTTAGTTGATTGGTATTCTTTATGGTCACAGGTTTGTTGTGAGCTTGCATTTTTGTTTTCTCATTTTTGAATTGAAATATTGATTTATGTAGTGACTAGGCGCTTGAGAATTCAGACAGCTTAGGATGTATTTTACAACTGAGGATGGAAGTGTGTACAGCAGAGTGTAAAAACCAGTCCACTCATCATTTGTTTTTAATAAAAGTGTGTTTTTTCCTTCTTTTTCAATATTCTTTATATGTCCTTTATCTTCCCCATCTGAGCTTCATTATGATAAAAATGCAGGACTGGACTTCAATATTTTTTCTGCCATTTCCTGGCCTAACTGATTGTTTAACCCTGAACTTTTAATTTTGTTGCGATTTCACTTTATTTTCAAACTTTATGCCAATTTTACTCTAATTATATCACCTTTTGCAGTATTAGCACCCGAAATTACGATTGGGGACTAAATTGCGAAGCTGAAATACAGTAATGTGGAGCTCTTTCTTCGCCTTGGATTCACCCAAGCTCCCTCGTTCATATAAAACTCTGTTTTGGCCAAATGAAAATAAGAAAAGTATAGTATATGAAGCGCTCTCATTTTAAGAACCCAGCAAATCAAAGCCTTTGTTTCATCTCTTGTAACCTCCTCTCAACATAAATTTCATCGTCTCCCAATATAAAATTTTATTTATTTGATTGATTAAGAACTAATCAAATAAATAAAAGTGGTAATCATATGCTTTATACAGCAGAAACTGGAAGCATAGAGAAAATCTTTTATCTTCTTTAAAAAATCAAGCAGTGGAGTTTGAAGCTGAACTTGAAGATGTTATGAGGACAACAATTAGAAATTCAAAAGCCATAGTTGATAAGCTGAAGACTGAGTCATGAGGAAAATTTACTGCGTTTCGATCGGGTTATAGGATTGGTCAGTTTTGTAATAAAGATGTTCAACTGGTTGGTTTCTTGGAAAAGATAGTGCAGTCCTTGGATGATATTTGAATCTTTTTTCTCCGTGATACTGAGGTTTTTAAGTCTGTGAAAGAGATTGTGAATATAAAGAAATTGCAGGCTATTAGTGGGGAGAAATCACCATTTAGACTATTGAAGATGGCTTCATATGCAATTATTTATGAATTTAACATTTTTTTTATATGTTTTTCCTTCGACCGTTATAGATAAAGTAAACTACTGGAAAAAGGGAGTAGTTTGGTCAAAGAAACAGATGAAAGGTGGACTTCTCTAAATCAATGGTGGAAAAATTTAATAGCATTAATTTCTTGAATTTAAAAAAAGAAAAAAAAAAAAGAAAAAAAGAGGAGCACCAAGTTTCATTAAAAGAGGAAAAGTCAGGTGCAGAAGAAAGAGGCACTGAGCAAAAGTTGAGAGGGACTATATTTAAGTTTTTATTTGCAGGCATTGTGATAATGTCTTTATTTCTGGGCACAGTGTCATTTGTTATACTTTGCCAAAACAGAGAGTTTTATGTGTTGAGGAAACTTAAGTTAACTCAAAGAGTGGACTTTGCATGAATGTATTTCTACTTCGCAATTTATTCCATGATTGTAATTTGAGGTGCTAATGAGATAAGTGATTCAACACTTTCTTCTTTAATTGAGGTTGAAAGTTCGATCCTTATAGACGGAGCAAATACTCGCCGAGAGTACTTTATTTCTTCTTGGGCCGACCTAATACAAGTAGAATTTAATTCTAACCCAGTGAGCTCCGCATACATGTGGTTAAGAGAAAAAAAAAGCAAAAAAAATTACATTTTATTATTTGATTGGATATAATTTCTATAAGTTATATTTTTAAATCAATAAATATATATAATAAAAAAAATATACCATTTTTTTAGGCGTGTTTGAAACAAATGAATGATAGTTTTAGAATTCATTTGTTAATGAATTTCAAGTATAATTTATTTATAAATAAATTTATCATGTTTGGTATGTTACAATTTAAAATAAGAAATTCAATTGAATTCTACAAAATTATATTTAGAATAAATTCTTAAATAAAAATTTATTTGTCTTTATTTTCGAAAATACCCTTAACATAATAATCTAATAAAAATAAATAATAAACACCAATTTATATTTATTATGTACAATATCATAACTTGTTGTTTTTTTACTAAGATATAAATAATAAATTTCATATAAATAATATACTCACACTCCATCCTAGCTGATTAATTATATAAATATAATATATAATATATAAAATAATTATAACATTCATCATAATAGTTATTTTTAATTTGTATAATATGTCACCGTTCGAGAAAAAAAGGTGTAAAATGTCTTCTTCATTTAACTAATTAATTTAAAAAATTACAAAGATATTTGAGAATATTATTATTATTATTATTATTATTAATTATATTTAGAAACATTAGTGCATAGGACAAAAATTGTAATTTTGCACTGAAGTCTAAAAATGAAAAAAATAAAATATAAGGGAAAAAAAAGGAAACACTTCAATCTATAAAGGGGTAGTTTTATCAAATAAAATTTAATGGTTTATTATTATGATTAAGTTTGATAAAATAAATAAGTAAAAAAATTTAAAAATTGAATTTGTAGAAGAAGATGGTAGTTTTATCACAAAAAATTAGAGTGTTTAGTTTTATGAATTCATTTAGAAATTTTACCAATTTTTATGAAATTTGGTATAATTATATTCAATTCTGTGGAATTGAATGCTTAAAATTGAAATCTACATTTTTCTTTTCATTCTAAATACGAGAAACATGAATTTTTAAATGAATGTCACAAAATTTTATGAAATTCATTTATTTTAAATGGGCTTTTAAGAAAATTTATGGGTTTATTTGAAGAGGATATGACATTTCTTTTACGTAATCTTCTTTTTATTATTTTATTTATTTTAAATTTACAACTTAGAACGATAAAGAAATAAAATATTTAAATAAACTCATTAAGTGACTAATATTGGATCCTTATTTGCTTTGTAACTTTCATTTATTGACATAATTTTTTTCTTGTCCATCAAAATAAAATTTAATTAAATTATAGTATTTTTAGAGTTATTTTTGAAATTCAAATTGATAATACTTTTAATATAATTTATTTCTTATTATATATTAGATTGTTAAAATTGTTTTATTCTTAATAAAAATTTATTATTTATTATTTTCTTTTTCATTATTGAATTAATTTGATTTATATTTGTCTTGCAATAAATCGATGATATCCTGATTAAATATTTTTAATTTTTTTGATATTTTTTCTTTTATATTATAAGTATGTTTGATTTAAAAGAAAATAATGTTTATAAAATTGAAAAAAAATTAAAACTATATATTTCTATTTTGGATTATTTTTTAAATTTTAAGAATTTATATATATATTCATATATTCTTTTCTCGAATGCACTAAATAAGTAATATTATTACTGTAACTAAAATAATTATCATTATTAATTCAGATCATTTTTTTTTTTTTTTTTTTTACCTATTAGTAAAGGAAATTTTTTTGTTATTTTTCATTTTAGCTATTTATAAATATTGATTTTAGCTAGTTATTTTTCATTGAATTTAACTTTATTTTGCGATTACTTCATTATATGAAAATAAAATCAAGTATATAAGAAACAACATTACAAATAGCTTATATGGTAAAATTTAATACAAATTAATTAATTATATTTATTTTAATGTAAAAAAATATATGCTCTAATATTATATAGATAATAAAAAATTAAAAGAATATAAAAAATAAAAATATAACCAATATGGTGAAAAACTGCAGCTATTGAAGCAAAAGTTAATCCTAAAACTAACCACCTCTACTTCAAAACAGTCTTCTTACGACGCAACCTTCCACCTCCGATAAGCACGCAAAAAAAAAAAAAAAAAATTGATACAGTAAATACAGTCTATAATATATATATATATATATATATATATATATATACTGTGTGTATATATATGAAAAACTAATTAAATACAAAATATATACATACATATTGGATCAAACCAAAATAAATATGGTATATATATATATGTATTGTATCAGTATTAATACAAATAGAATCGAGAGTCTTTATTTATCTCTTCAAAATAAAAGTAATATCTACGGAGTTGTAATTGTAGATTATGAATTGATTTTCCTTTGAAGAACAAAAATGAAAATGAAAATAAAATTTTAGAACAAAAATCAAATTGGAAACATTAAAAAACCTCATTGTTTTGAAAGGTTTAATTATATATATGTATTTATTTGAAAAATTAATTGTAATAAAATATACGTAAATAAATCAATATATATATATATATAAGTGAAAAATTTTTAATTGGTTAGGATCGAAGTTGCTTTAAGTATTTCACATATCATTAAGGATATTATTAAATTTTATTATTTCTCATCGTTTGCACGTTTATGTATAATTTAAAAATATAAATATAGATATATATGGCTTTAAAATGTATAATATAGAGTTAAATTCACATATGTATTTTAGGTAAAAAATTTGGTGGGGTTTCCAAATTAAGTAAGGCTTTAACGTGACATTAAATTGTAAATTTGGGTAATGTTGCAACCTTTTTAGCTTGTAATAATAATTTTTTTCTTTTTATCTTCGTTACCTACAAAAAATCAATAGTTCTTTTTTTTATTTTTTTAATTTAATATATAAAATATTGGTTCGAAATTGCAGATATTATATCTTTTAAAATAATAATTAATTAATTTTCATATTTTTAAATTATCATGATTTAATTTTATAAATTTGAGATGTGTAATAAAAAAATTTTATCAGTTAAAATACTTAATAAATAATATTTTAAATTACAGTTAAAGGTGCCAGATTTTTTTGGGTGTAAAGTACAACAGCGAATTTATGCAATTTGCGTAAACATAAATATGGATGGATTTAGAATTTAAATGGACATCTTAGCGATAGAAACTGAAAAGGACAAAAGGAATTCTATCGATTTTGGAAATAGTTGGGGTTAGTCGGTTGCTTTTACTTACTTTCGCAAACGAAAAAATATTATACTAATAATAATAAAAAAAACAGGAAAATAAAAATCATATCATTACTGCAGCTGTGGAAATGGCACAACAAAACAAAAATTAAATATCATCACATAGAGAGCTACTACTGAATTTCAATACTGTAGAGGGTTTTACAAATTTGTTCAGTAAGTTTGTTCAAGAAGAAGAAGAAGAAGAAGAAGAAGAAGAGCTGAGCGCGCGCGAGAGAGAATTAATGGCTACGGGCAGCGATAAGATACCGGTGAAGTTGTGTGAAGGCATCAACGGATTCGACAAGGTCGTTCTCCGCGAGACACGCGGCAGTTCCGCCGAGGTAATATATAGACGATGAGTCATTGCCACCGCCACCGCCACCGCCACTAACATACTCTCATTGCTCTGATTTTTGATTCTTGTTTGTATGATCTAACTCCTTTCGCTGTTTAATATGCTTCCGATTTTTCTTTTAGGGTTTCTTTGCATTTGTTTGCGTACTAATAAGCTTAGATCTCTTGATGGAATTGTAATTAGTTAACTTCTGAATTTGGCAATTGAATTTTGGTTAAAGTTAAAGATGCTAATCTTATCGTTTAGAATTTTAAACGCTTAATCTTGAAGCTTAACTTTGGATTTGCATGCTATGATTGAATGGCCTAATTATAGTGAATGCATTAATATTTCATTAGGTTTTCCTTTTTTTCCAATTGCAATCTTCTATGGAATGTGTGCGGTAGGACTCTGCTATGTGATTTACCAGCAATAGATTTAGTATTTTCAATAGAGAGTCTATTGAGATTTAGAGCTAGAGTTATTTTGATCAGGTTTTAAATATAGGTGCTACTTCTGGTTAGTTTAAACTGTATGCTTGTTGAATTTTGCTTCTTACCTATTCTGCAATTGTTGTTTCCTTAGTTGGCGGCTTTGGTTTTGGTAAACCCAAATCTAATAGTTAAGATCTAATAATGAAAATTTTAGCTAAATGGAATTGATTCTTAACTCTGTGGGTTTCTACAATAATATATCTAAGAAATGCAACAGTCTGACACACATACCCATCCATCTACATGATTTAGACGTATGCAGTTTGAGAAGGATTAAAATGGATGTGGGCTATTCAGTCACAAGTGATTTTCCTAGCGTTTGAAATATTCTCAAAATTTAAAATCTGTTTGGGCGTCTTTTGAATGATCTTTAGAATGAGAATAATGCACCAATAGGAAAAGAAAAGTTTATACCTTTTTTTTGTTTTATATTCTTTGAAAAAAAAAAATTGGGGTTGATTTTCACCTTTTGTTAATAGAATAAAAGTGCAACAGATCTTTGAGCTTGGAGTCCTCCAATTTAATGTATCTTGTCAGACTGATCTGTTTCACTGAGAGTAGCTTTAGCTTAAGTTGCTTCTTTTATTTATCTGTAATACCCTTTAGGATAGAAAGAAGTATGCTAGCTACATATACATTTATATACTTATGTTAATGTATGTAATGCGTATGACAGACTGAACAGAAAATCTTGCATGTGCATATTTTTTTTCTGTTTCACTTCGCCATTTGAGCTTGGCATTAGTCTTTTATATGTGCATGTATCAGTTGGTTGGACTTATCAAGTTGTCATATCCATAGCCGAGTACCCTTATCTGATATGTAGTATTGGGTAAAAAATAGAGTAGAAAAAACTATGCCTTCTAAGCATATTTGAACTTAATTGCGCTTTGTTTTTTCTAATGTTTGGATATATTTTGTTTTAGATTTTGAGCACATATCAGTATCTTGTTTCTCATATCAGATAGAGGGTACTTGGGTTTGGGTAATGCACTACTTGAAAAGTATAGATGATTGTTATGGATCTTATAAAATCTTGAACTATTGTTATTCTACAATTCACTGGACGTCCTAATTTCTGGAGATTTCTAACAATAAAGGTGGACTATCTGCAGCACAATGGACAATAGAACTCTGATAGAACTTTTACTCATGGCATCTAAGGAAATCAGTAGACTTGGTTTAGACCATTTTTACTGTTAATCAGCCAAGTAAATTGGAGAAGTTTTCCTTATTTAGGTAGCTATTGAATGTCATGAATCTTATGTTTTGTATGTCTTCTGTACTATTGTCTTGTTTAAATTTTTCTTGTCATCATTTATGGGGTTTCAGTTCACAAGCTTACTCTCTTATGCCATAATAGTTCCTTCTTTTTTATATTGCACTGTTTTACGTATTTTTGTTTATCCAGGTGTATCTATATGGGGGTCAGGTAACATCTTGGAAGAATGACCATGGAGAGGAGTTGCTTTTTCTTAGCAGTAAGGTGCTATGTAATAATTTAGTAGTTCTTGCTTTTGTAATTATTGTTTTTGATTCCACTTTTGGGATGCCATTGAAGTTTTTTTATATAGTATGTTCACTACATCAATTACAGACATGTAAAACAGTGTTACTTTAAAAATGTCAAGTACAAATGAAAAATAGAAAATGCATGTGAGTGAATTTATTGCACTCTACTAGAGCATTGTGTTTTTCTTTTTTCTTTCTATTTTTTTTCAAATGACCCAACTTTAAGTGATTGCAAGAATACAGAACTCTTTTGTTTACTGGTTGTTGCATTGGGAAAAAATATTAATTGTTAGTAGTGAAGGTACCATGTCATCCTGAGTCAAAAGTCTTCTACATTTTCTTTGGATCCACTGTATATATTTAGTTGCCTCTGATTCCAAAGACCAGTTCGTTGAGCATCATCTGCAGTGTAGAGTTGGTTGTGGCACTTGTAAGTCTGAGAGAGGTGACCTAAAATTAGAAATAACCTCAATATAAAATTACTAGATATGAGATTTATATTCATATAAAAGAAAGGAGATAGTGCATATAAGAGCACATACTTGAATGATAGTTATTCCAATTGGCATTAATCCCCCTTGGGTTTGGCAGGCTGCATTTTTCCTTTCTTCTCAATATTAGTAAAGGATGTTAGATGTGCAATATCTACCGAGATTAATTGTTTAATTGGTAAATAAGCTGAAGATTTGCTTATCATATTGTTGAGATTTCTGTACTTTTCCTGTTCCTTATTAGTTTTCGATGAAGTTAAGGAAAACAAAAAAGGTTCCTGTCAATTGCATTACCATCTTAGTTGATTGGCAGTTTGCAACTTTTGGTACTGTTGATGTTGTGTCATGCATGATGTTTCTTGTTGCTGCCATGCATAGATGATTAGACAAGAGCTAACTGTACGTATTTACATCTTTCCTTAATTATCTTTTTATTCTTATATCTGTTTATCTGGAGATGGTGAAGTGTAGTAGTAAGATTGTTCCAGTGTGACCTTAAGGTCACATGTTCAACCTATAGAAACAGCCTTCTTAGAGTGCATGGGAAGGATGCATATTTAACCTTACCTAGATCCTTCAATTTTGAAAGTCTTGTGCACCTGTATGTTCTTGTTGTGTGCTTCATATCTGAGTCCTTTTTATTCTCCTAAATGAGCTCAAACTGACTGTTGGATGTATTGTACAGGCTCAATTTAAGACTTCAAAGGCAATACGCGGAGGTATTCCAATATGTTTCCCTCAAGTATGTTCCTATTCCTCTACCTTCCTCCTTGTTTTATCATGTTCGTAGTCATGAAAGCTTGGTCAATTTTATGCAGTTTGCAAGTCATGGTGGTCTTGAGTCACATGGATTTGCAAGGAATAGATTTTGGAGCATTGACTCGGACCCACCTCCTTTTCCAACAATTTCTTCTAGTAGGGCTTTTATTGATTTGATCCTCAAGCCCACTGAAGACGATATGAAAATTTGGCCTCATAGGTGAAGTATTTGAAATCTTTAATTTATTTGATTTCTTTATTACAATTATTGTTTGGTAAATGTACATAATTAATTTTCCATGTGATAGGCCTGCATAAAATGCTTCTATATTTTTTTTTTCTGCTCTTAGTTTTGAACTCCGCTTGAGGGTAGCTTTGGGACCAGGAGGAGATTTGATGCTGACATCTCGGGTTCGAAATACCAATGCAGATGGCAAGCCATTTTCATTCACTTTTGCGTATCACACTTATTTCTCCGTTTCAGACATCAGGTATGATAAACTTGGTTTCTGCTGTTTTGGTCATAATACGATGTGCTTCACAGTTGTATTAGTGTCTTCTTACTGTTTAGACATGCATGAAGCAATCATAAGTTGTCATGTAGAATTCACTATTTTTCCTTATAATATACTGTCATTATAGTTGTTGATTCATCTAACTACTAAGCCATGTTTTTATCTTGAAAACCTTTAATTTTGTTCAGCATTTTCCGTTTGGAATTATTTAAAACCATGATCTGAAAACCTCAGAATGCTTACAAGTTCAATTTTCTGTTAAAAAAGTCAATATAGAATAGATTTGTAAATTGCTGTAATATTCCTCTCGTTTGTTTCTAGCAATTGTAGGAGATTTTTGTTGTGATATAATCCTTGGATGCTTTTGGAAACCTTCTGAATGCGAAGCATGTTTTTATGATTACCTGCTAAGCTTCTCCTAGAATACTTCTTTAGAACCTTGGTTAATTTCCTTTGCTTGGTAAAACAAGTTATACATTCCCTCTAGATTAAAAATGAAAAAATATCCAAGTCAACCATGGCCTAATATGTTTCAGCTTTTCCACCATTGGATGCCAACCTTTATTCACATTAATCTTCTGCTTCATATGTAAGAGCTGTCTTAGTTCTGTGGATGGCAGTTCATGATTTGATTGTTTGCGACCAATGCTTTTTCATATGGGGCTTCAAGTCAGAGGATGAATGAGGAGGGAATGGTTAAACATATTCAGTCTTTGTGCATTTAGAGAGACAGAAAACATAGGATTTGTTAAATTATGTAGATCCTGAAACCTTATTCTTTTAACTTGCGAAATTGGTAGAATAAGCATTACCCTTGGTTACACTTGCTAATGGTCCATTTGGATAGCTGGTCATTTGAAATAATGAAGTATCTACAGTTCTGGTAGCACACTAAATTTTATGATTTTACTCTTGAAATTGAAATCCAAATCCACATTCCTTGAATGATTATTTATCCAAATGGACTAATTATTTTTTTCCCCTCTCTTTCCTGGACTCCACAATCCTCTTAGCTCTTAGCTCTGCTTTAATTGACCTAGCTGTAACTGATGAGATAACCATAGGGGGTAAAGAATAGGTTGCCAATTTTTTTCTACACCCTAATTTCTCCTGGTGATATGAGTTGATATTCCTAGAAGGTTCGTATCATTATTTTCATTAAAGAAAAAAGGCTGCTTTTAATCCATGCCTGTCCTCATTGGAGATATTTCACGTCTGGGAATATTTTCTTATATTTGGTCTGATGTTTAGCAAATTTTGACAAATATTTCCTGGACGAATTTTGGTTTTCCTTTATGCGCGGGAGCTTGGAATCAACTGTGGGAAAATTAAGTAGAAATGTTTTCATTAAATATGGAAGTTTTCTTCCTTTCAAAAAAAAAAAGAGAGGAAGTTTTCATTCTAAGAGGAGCTTGGATCAAATGTGGAGTAAATCTGGGAAGAATAAATTTCATTAAAAAGAGATAAGATGTTTGCTTATTCCAGATAACCTTGTGATGTACAAGTGTTGATGATTTTTCTTCAACCCCTACAATTTGTGATCTTGGGAATTGTGAATTTACGGACATATGAGAGGGTCAACTTAATCATTATGTTGAGAATGGTAGTTCAGAATACAGAGCTCACAAACAATGATCAGGTTCTGTAACTGAACCTTCACACACAGCACAAACAAAACCGGTTCTGTAATTTGAACCTTCAAAAGCTGTATTTCATTGATTACTTGAGGCTTATATAGAGTTAACTACAAGTTTTAAAGCACAAGAACAGATTTCAGCCATACTTTCACCTCACCATACTTCACATCAGCCCATAACTAAGCCATGCTTACCTGACTTCAACACTAAAGCTAAACCCATACTTTACCTAACCCCACTAATAAGACATGATGTAACAGCAAACTTGTAACAGAAAATAGAAAATACAAATATGCCCCTGAAAACAATTAGTCAAAAGTATCTAAACAAATTCTCAGTCTTCAACACTCATTGAGAATTTTCTTTTATACTTTCAAACTTTGCTTTAGGTAAAGCTTCAATGAAGATGTCCGCAATTTGCTTCTTAGATTTGCAATTTTACCAAGTGAACTTCTTGATTTTTTTCAGCTTCTCTAAGGAAATGGAGCTTGACATATATGTGCTTGGTTCTTGCATGTTGGACTGGGGGGTTTGCTATGGCAATAGCAAATTTATTATCTACATTAATGACAATAGCTTTCATTTGTTCCATCTTCAAATCCTTAAGAATCTTTCTTCGCCAAATTGCTTGGTTAGTAGTAGCTGCTGTTGCCAGGTACTTAGCCTCAATAGTTGACTGAGCTACCGCATCCTTTTTTTAGAATTGCATCAAAGTACACCAAAGCCAAGTCTGAATTCATAGCCTGAAGTGCTCTTCAATTCATCAATACCCTGAATTTCAAAATAAATTCAATTTGGAATTTTGATTTACATTGGTATATTCCAAACTAATTTACACCCCTTCAAATGTGTTAGAATCTTGTAATTATTAGAATATATTGTGCATATATTAGGATGATACTTAGCCATACTTATGAGATACTTAGGAGATTGTTTTCCTTTTCTAGAACCATTTTTGTATACTATATATATCCTAAACCGTATATGAGAAGATAATTGAGCCAATTGCGTGTTTCAAACTTTTCTTCTCTCTTTCACATGGTATCAGAGCCTATGATAGTCTGATTATTTTTTTCCTCTCTTTATTTCAGCAAAATTTTCCTATTTCCCTGTTTATGCTAAATTTCCTGTTGCTATTTCTGACCTGTTATGGCAAACCCTATTGCCAATTTGAACTCACATATGTCCAGCGGGAGTTGGATCTCACAGCCATAGAAGATCAACTCGTCAGCTTCCGACGACCCAGGACAAGGAATTTCCTCGCTGAGAACTTTGCCGTCGACCGACACAAGCTGCTGCAAGCTTCCTAACTCCGTCCCCCGGGCTGACGCGTGAGCCCAATTTCGGTGATCTCTCCTTTAATGGCCACCTTCGACCAGTTCGCTTGAGTTTGGCCACCTCTTTTCTGGTCATCCTCTTCATTGTCCCTCTCTCTTTTCAAGCCTGAGGTACTGAGCCCTCTTTTTATCCACTGTCAAGTACAAAACCTTCTTCCAGATTCAAAAATATGATTGACACTACTCTCATTAAACCACTCTTCTGTAGTTCCCCTGTTATTGCTACAATGAAGCTTCTGGGCAGTAGCAATAATGTTTCTTAGTCGTCTTCTGTTGAATTGTGGTTTATGGGACAAGGGTATGATGATCATTTAAGTAAAAACACTGTTGATATTTTGGAAAAAGATAGGGTCGCATGGTCTAAAATTGATGCACAATTGTGTAGTTTGTCGTGGCATTCTCTTGAGCCTAAATTGCTTCCCTTATTTCAATCTTGCAAAACTTGTTGTAAGGTATGGACCAAAGCCAAGACACTATGTACTAATGATATACAACGAATATACAAAGTGGTGTCTGATATTGTTAATTTGCAGCAAAATCAATAGGATATGGCTAGTTATCTTGGACAAGTTGAGACATTACTTGATGAATTTAATTCCATTATGCCTTTCTTAGAAAGAATTGCTACACAAGAACAACAAAGGGATAAATTCTTCATGGTTTTGGCACTCATAGGCCTTTGACTTGATCTTAGCTCAGTTCGAGATCAAATACTGACAGGTACTGTAATTCCCACCTTAGAAGATGTCTCTGCTCGTATCCTCCGCATCTCTATGACTCCAGCTTCACCACAGAATATGAAAGCATCTGTATTTGCGGTACATAATAGTAGTCGAAAGTGGAAAGGTAATAAATTTAAACACTGTACTCATTGTGAAAAGCCTGGTCATACTTAGAAAAGTTGTTGGAAATTGCATGGTAAACCATCATAGAATCAGTCTTTGAAAACTAGGGAATTTGTTGCTCATTTGGCTCAGACTAATGGAGCTGGACTTTTGGCATTACGTGATCAAGCATATGGTGCTATTACCTTAACTGAGATAGACTACAGTGAGTATTTACAATTTTAGGCAGTCAAACAACAAGTTAAACAATAGTCATCCACCATCTCTCAATCTGGTAATTCAGTCGCTTGTCTAACCAAATTGACTGTCATTGATCTTTGGGTGTTTGATTCTGGTGCTTCTGATCACATCTCTAGTAATGAAACTCTTTTCTCTACGGTCTCTGTTCCTTCAAACACATCTATTATCACTTAAGCTAATGATTCCCAAACTATGATCGAAGGAATTGGGGAACTACAACCTCTTCCCTTAGTTATTTTAACCTCAGTATTTTTACTCCTGAATGTCCGTATAACTTGATCTCCATTAGCAAATTGACCAAACAACTTAATTGTATTATATCCTTTATAGTTGACTATGTTTTTGTGTGGGACCGACATACGGGGAAGAAGATTGAAGAATATACAAGTATCTAACCCCACTAATAGATTGAAGAAAACAGAATATACAAGTATGTAACCAAATCCTCAACCTTCAACATGTTAATATTTCTTTTTGGTTCTGTATTTAGGGTTTGTTCTAAAAGAATCTTTGTTCCATTCCTATGTAATATTGACTCGTGAGTAGTATCAGAACCTTGGAAGTTTCAATTATTAACAATCTTGGCTTATTGAATAGCTTTCCTGTTCTGTGGTTATCTCAAATGCAATAGTCCAACTTGTACCTGATGCTAGATTTAGAATATAATCCCTTTAGCTCATCTTTTCCCATTCCCAAATCCTTGAACACTTGGTGTTGATAGCCTTGACAATGTTCACATGGGCAGATATGTGAAAATATGGAACTCTTTGAAAGTTAGACTGGTCAGTATTTGCAACTTCTCAGTCCACTATCAGCTTTTGAGTTAATTTTTTTTTTCTTATTTTCTGAATCCACCGATTGTACAGCCATTTCTGCTGAAGAATGTTGTGGTAGATCTTTATATTTGCCTTATATACCATATTGTCGTTCTAAGGCAAAACTGATTTACTCGTGGTGTTATTAATTTTTGCCCAAATGCTGGCTTTATTATTTCTGGTTTGATATGTTTTATTCACTCCTTTTATTTGTTTTTTGCCTTTTTGCAGTGAAGTTCGAGTTGAAGGCTTAGAGACACTGGATTATCTTGATAACCTGCAGAATAAGGAACGGTTTACTGAGCAAGGGGATGCATTAACTTTTGAATCAGAAGTGAGTTAAGGATACTGGTTTTCCCTTTATACTCGTGGTTGTCCGTTTTTGATGTTGTAATTTTAACCTTTATCTTTATATAGATTGATAAGATATACCTCAGCACTCCAACAAAGATAGCAATTCTGGATCATGAAAAAAAGAGAACATTTGTATTACGGAAAGATGGACTTCCAGATGCCGGTGAGATTTTCACGTTTCGATTCTCTCTTGGCTTTCTGAGTTATCATTCATAATGTGAAAAACTGAAGTGCATTAGCCATCAAAGTAGATATTGTGGCGTTAAGTCCCTTTTTAGAGAACTAGAATATAGAAAGACTAGCATACTTACGAAAAGTTGGATCCAGCTTCGAAACTGAGTCGCTTTTGCTATTAACTTGAGCTATAAATTTTCCCATTCAATGTTCCCTAGTAATGAAACACATTATGTACTTTTTTTCTTATCTTTTGTATGTAGTGGTGTGGAACCCATGGGATAAGAAGGCAAAAGCTTTGGCTGATTTTGGGGATGATGAATACAAGCACATGTTGTGCGTGGAGGCTGCAGCTATCGAAAAGCCTATTACGTTAAAACCTGGTGAAGAATGGAGAGGAAGGCTTGAACTTTCTGCTGTTCCTTCCAGTTACTGTAGCGGCCAACTTGATCCTCAGAAAGTTCTGAGCACCTAAGAAGCAATGTGTGCTATTTTGGTCTTAAAAGATTTCTGTACTGTACAGCTACATTGGCTGTAAGTTCCAATCAAGTGCTCCAAATATTTGTTCTTGTATAATTTCAGCATCGGAATTTCACTTCTTTGAGATCGTATCAAGTATGCTTGCTTGAGAAGTTGTAAGATTGACCATTGCAATTTTTATACAACAATATTGTGAAATGAAATGGTTCCTTTCCTATTTCTTAGACTATGATTCGATTTGTCTAATTAATATATTATTTGTGTTATAATTAATTCCTAATTTCCAGTGTGTTTCTAGTATGAGTGAAATGTAATTTAAGCTCTGGTTGTTTTTGTAAAATAACTTATAGAAAATATTTTTTCACCTTTTGGGCCGTTTAGGAAAACAATTTTCCGTTGTTTGGACCGCTCAAGAAAAGAAGTTAAATAAAAAATATTTTTCTGATCGAAGGAAAATTAAGTCATTTTTTAAAGAAGATAACTTTCTTCATTGTTTAGAGAAATAATTTTCAGATATTGATAAACTTAATAAATTCATATTTTTTTAATTTATTAATCATTATAGTTATTACTATGGGTTATCATTTACCAAAGGTTATTATTACTAGCCACGGACGACTTTAATAATTTATATTTTTTTTTGGCACTCTTTTCATATTTAAAAATAAAATTTTTAAATTATAAAATTTCAATTACTATTAGAAAAAATAATTAATAGGTCTTGATGTTTGATCAAACTATCTAAATAGTCCTCACATTTTTTCAATATTAATTTGTAGTCTCTAATGTTTGGTTCCGTTAAACAACCAAGTCCTTCCATCCATTATGCCCTCAATTTACCATTAAAATTTGTTAAAAGACGAAAATAACTTGAATTTTGCACTGAAATGACAACTATACCGTATGCTACTTGATGGATTGAAGTGGAGGGAAAAAGAAGATTCATTCTTCCCTATTGTCGAGAACTAATAACTTCGTTAGCAAGCTATATTCTCTCTCATTGCATGGAAACTGGAGATCGATTTCTAGGCAAAAAAATGAAAAAAGTTTCATCGTTCCACAATTTTAAGTAAAGAGGTGAGTAGTGAAATGAAGAATCCCACTTCATTACAAGGTAAGTTAGCAATTCTATTCTAAAAACCATATGAAGTTATTGGAAAAAGTTATACATTTTTACCAATATCAGCCATTGATTATGTTGTAAATATTTATGCCTTTGAATCATTTGCACTGGAAACATATGTATTGGCATAGGTTAGGGTTTTGATAATAATCAAACTTTATAACTTTAGTCGCCAACTGTGGTTTTCACTTCAAAAATTGGGGATTTGAAAGTGCATTTTTATTCTAAACATCTATGCTTTTGAATCGTTTTGCACTAGAAACATATATATTGACATATGTTAGAGTTTTGATTGTGAATTATTGGTTTTAATAACTTATGCTAATAATGTGGTTTTCACTTGAAAAAATAGGGGGTTTTAAACTGAATATGGCTGAAACGATCTATCACACATTAGAAGTTCAGTATGAAGGGGAAACGCATTATGTGTGTGGCATAGACCCTAGTAAGATTTCTTTGGTTGTGTTGATTGCGAATGTTTCAAAGCGCATTGTTTAAAGGCAAGTTAAGTGGAAATTATTTGTGGAGTTAACATTCAAATAGAAAGTGACAAAGATGTTTGTTTAATGTTTGAGTTGTTTAAGAATAGTCAGTTTATTAAGATGCACTTGGTGGATAGGCAAGTTCCTTTACCATTTGAGATGCCACAAACACAATGGAGTCAAGTTATGGATAATTTCGCAGGAGTCAATACTTTTGAGCCTGAATCCAGTAAGGGGCAAGATGATGATGAGGTGACTTATTACTAATGTTGGGATTATAAATGAGCAAACTATTTGGACTGAACCTACTGAACAGAATGCTATGAATGATGAGGCTGGTAGGCAATAAATATGGGATGGTGTTGCAAGGAACACGAAGCAAAAACATGTGTTTGGAGCTAATGTATGGGATAGTTTGTTAGGGGAAGACATAGAATTCAGTGCATCTGTCATGAATTTAGGTAAGGGAAGAGGCAGGGGTAGACCAAGAGGAGGCAATGTTGCAAGTAAGGGTGAGTAGAGCAAATATAAAAGGATTTCTACTACTAGTCATTATAGGTTTAGACAAAGGGAACTTAAAAACAATGAAGATATGAACCTTGATGACATAAATGCTTATGTCGAATCTAGTGACGATGACGATTACGTGCTTTCTAAAAGCTTTGAAGATGAAATCAATGGCTCCACAGATCATGGAGAACTTGAAGTTGAGCAAGTTGAGTTGGAAGATCATGAATCAAGTGATCCGCTTAGTGATATAGGAAGTGACAAGGAGGGTTCTGTGACACTGTCTAATGATGTTCAACCTGAGGGTCAAGGCAAGAGGAACAGAAAGGTCAAAGATCCATTCAGTTACAAATGTAAAGGTGATGGGTGCCCCTTTAGATTTCATTCTAGTGTTGCACCTGATGAATGCACATTTATTGTGAAAACTTTGCAACTTGAACACACATGCATTAGGCCTGTAAGTAATAAAAATCCTAATGCCTACAAAATGGGTGATGAAGAAGCTTGAAGATCAATTGGCAAGTGATCCTAGCATGAGTTATGAACTCATGCAAAGTGAATTGAAGAAAAAGTGAGGGATTGAACCTGAATATTGGCAATTGAATAGATCAAGGAATTATGCTAAGGAGCAAGCAGCTGGTTGTCATGAAGAAAGTAACAACAAATTGCAAGAGTATATAGCATCTCTCCAAAGGTCAAATCCGGGCACATTTATTAAGTTTGAGGCAATGGCAAGGAATATTGAGGCAAAGACCTTGGTTTTTAAAAGCATATTCATATGTTTTGAAGGTATGAAGAAAGGGTTTATGGAGAGATGCATGCCTTTCATTAGGCTTGATGGATGCCATTTAAAAGGACCCTTTGGAGGATGTGTTTTTAGTGCAATAAGTCTTGATGGAAATAAAGGTGTATTTCCTTTAGCTTTCACTATTGTCCAATCGAAGAATTTAGTTACATGGAACTTCTTCATGGGCTGTCGGAGGCAATGCATTGAGCCTTCAAATGCAGACATACCTTGGACTTTTATTTTCGATCCTTCTATTATTAATAAATAGCTTTTTTCCTTTTTGTGAATGATAAATTGCTTTAGCGTCTCTAAATTACGACTCTATTAGATAAATGGATCCTTCCATTAATTTCTGTCCAAATTCAATGTTAAAGAGATGCGAAAAGTCCAGAATAACCTTTGCTTTGAAATTGTCTGATCGTCCTTTCTCTGACTATACCTTCATTACTATTTGCTACCTATAATTAATTTAGTTTTGCCACCTATAATTAAATAAAATTATTTTATGGCCCCTTTTAACTATTTAAACTGGATTGGACACATATCCGCATGCAAAGCGCCAAAATCATGACTGGTTAATATATTATACTGAATCATGATTTTTTTTTAACTAGAATAAATTCATTTATTAAAAGAAGAGTATATAAATTAAACTTGATTAAATCAAACTTTAAGATGCAAGATATATAAAATATCTAAAAAAATAATAAACCATACCCTAATATTAAAATAAAGATGCAAGATATACCTAAAATGGTAAAAGTTAAACAGCTAAAACATTTTTTTCTTACTAATAAATTATAATAGCAGAGTCAGAGAGGATCCTAATATATATTATTAATTGCCACAACCTTATCAAAACTGGAAACATTCTCAAAAGACAAACTTATCAATATCTTAGCAAAAGCGACTAATATTTTAAATAAAGTAAAATTTGGTAGATTATATATATATATAATAATTCAATAAAAAAAATAATCAATAATTGAAAATTTCAATTATTTTTCGCCTTTTGAACCTGAAATATTAATTAACTAAATGGCACATAAAGCAATCCAATTAATGAAGTTCTACTTCTATATATAGAGAGAGGTGTTAACAATTTAATTAATCGTAGGTATCAACTGCTGATATAGTTTGTGTTTTGTGGTCTTATGGATTTGATTACTGAAAAAAATGTAGATGAGCTGCTTAAAGCTCAAACTCATATGTGGAATCATACTCTGCAATTTATAAACTCCATGGCTCTCAAGTGTGCAGTTGAACTGGGCATTCCTGATATTATTAACAACAACCATGGCCAACCCATGCCACTCCCTGATCTTGTTTCTGCCTTACAGGTTAACCCTGCTAAAACTCATCATGTTTACCGCCTAATGCGGCTTCTTGTTCATTCTGGTTTCTTTTCTTTACAAGAAGAAGGTTATTTGCTTACCCCATCCTCTGTTTTTCTTTTAAAAGACACTTCTTTCAATTCAATACCTTTTATATCTCTTATGCTTGACC
>CANUEP010073963.1:0-38197 GCA_947857235.1 Jatropha podagrica | reverse complement strand
ACACCTTAGGCGAATCCCACATCGGCTACGCACAGGGTGATCAGACTGTACATAAGAGGGGTGGTATCTGAACTGGTTAGCGCGCTTTTGGGTGGCACCCCAGGTTTGGGACACTCAAGGGACAAAGCCGTGAGGGGTACTACCCCAAAGCGGACAATACTAACCAGGGCAGGGCCATGACAATTTATGTATACTATTACTATTTACAAATAAAGTTACTATTCATTAAATTCCGTAAATAAGTTATAGATGACAAATTGATGGGCAGTATGGTTAAACTCACTTCATCAAATTATCCAATATGAAAGATGTTATTGGAAGACTTTCTATATTGTAAAGATCTATTTGAGATTATTGAATTGAAGGGAGCGAAGCCAACAAAAAAAAATCCAATAATGAATGAAAGAAAATTGATAAAAAGGTTGTCAGGATGATTAGACAGTGGATTGGTCTGAGTGTTATTCACCATATTGCTTACGAAACAGAAGCCTATTCATTATGGACAAAGCTTGAGAACCTATATGAATGGAAGAACGCATAGAACAAAGCCTTTATGATAAGAAGGCTTGTGAATTTGAAGTATAGAGAAGGAATACATGCTTTTGAACACTTGAATAAATTTCAAAAAATCTTGAACCAGTTGGCTACTATGAATTTAATGCTAGATGATGACGTGCAAGCATTACTTCTATTGAGTTCCATGCCAGATAGTTGAGAGATTTTAGTTGTGTCGCTCAGCTACTCAACTCCTAAAAGGAAGCTAACCTTAAATATAATTAAGGATATCATTCTAAATGAAGAAGCCAGGGGCAAGAACAAGGATCAAGTAGCCATTCAGAAGCATTTGTTGCAATCACATAAAGAAGGGGGAGGAATGAAACCATTTATCCTCAAAATCTAAACAGAAGTGACAAATCAAGGGGGAGATCCAAGTCAAGAAAGGGTATTACGTGCTACTATTATGGCAAGCCTGGTCATATGTGAAGACACTGCAAGAAATGAAAGAAGGAACATCTAAAGGAGAAAACTAAGGAGAAAGAAGAAATAGAGTCAGCTTCAGTTGTAATTGATGGTGATGCTTTAATTGATGGTGACTATGTGTTTCTCATGATGATATTAATGAGGCTTCCACAAATTAAGATTCCATTTGGGTGTTGCTTCCAAGACGGAGTATTTTGCCTCTCTCACTTTTGAAAATTTCAGTCATGTCAAAACGTTAAATGGTACTCTTGTTGAACATCATGGTATTGGGAGGGTATGTATTAAAAACCAATATTGGCCATGAACTTTGGTTGGAAGATGTGAGATACAGTCCTGATGCACACTTTAATCTAATCTTTATTCATCTGTTTGATGATTTGGATTATGAGAATTCTTTTGACAATGGTATGTGGAGGTTTTCAAGAGGCAACTTGATATTTGGCAAAGGAAAGAAGCAGAACACTCTTTACCATAACTAAGTTAAGATTTGCACAGGGATTGCAAATGCAGCTGAAGATTGTTTGTCTGGTAAACGACATAGAGTTTGTCTTGACAGGTACACCACTAAAGACCTGCACTAATTGTTTGTCTAGTAAACGACATAGAGTTTCATTTCAAAGATCCCTCTCTCCATCCAGAAAGCCTGATATTCTAGATTTAGTGTATATCGATGTTTGCTCTATGATTGATAAGTTTATTGGAGGTTGCACATATTATGTTACTTTCATTGATTATCATTGCAAAAAGGTGTGGGATTTCCTATAAAATCAAAGGATCAGGTGCTGAATATGTTCAAGTATTTTTATACTAACACTGAAAGAGAAACGAAAAAAAAAATTGAAGTATGTCAGATTTGACAATAGTAGTGAGTACAAAGGACCATTTGAAAAATATTGTAAGGAGCATAGTATTAGGTTTAAGAAGACAATTCCTAAAAATCCATAATAAAATGGGGTTGTTGATAGAATGAATAGAAGCATTTGTGAAAGGATTTGATATTTGTTGTTTCACACCAAACTTCCTAAAAGCTTTTAGGGTGAAGAAAGTAATAAGGATTATAGTTTACTTGATTAACCTTTCTCCTTTAGCTTCTCTTAATGGAGATGTGCTAGAAAAGAGATGGACAGGGAAAAATGTTTCGTATGATCACCTTAGGGTGTTTCGATGCAAGGCCTTTATTCATATTCTAAAAGATAAAAGATCCAAGCTTGATTCTAAGTTAAAATAGTGTATCTTCATGTGTTACAGATACACAGAATTTGGGTATAGGCTATGGGACCCAGTTGAAAAGAAAATTATTAGAAGTAGACATGCATTATTCCTAGAAGACCAAACCATTGAAGACTTTGAGAAAAATGAGAAGTCAAATTCTGTCAATGAGTTTCCTATTGATCTTGATGAAGAACCTCTTATAATACCACAGGGTGACAGAGGAGAGGAGCAAGAAGATGAAGGTGAACTTGTGCAAAATGATGTGGAGCCAACTTTTACAGAAAAACCACCTTAGTTCAGAAGATCTATAAAATACAGAACACCTTCCTAGAGATACTCTTCTAATGAGTCTGTGTTGTTAACTAACGGTAGAGAACCAAAAGACTATGAAGAGTCCATGAAAACCAGTCATATGGAAGAATGGTGGAAAGCATGGAAAATGATATAAAATTCTTGCGTGAGAACCATACATATGAATTGGTGAAATTGTCTAAGAGCAAGAAGGCACTGAAGAACAAATGGGTGTTTAGATTGAAGACTGAACAAAACAGTTCATAGCCAAGGCACAAGGCAAGACTGGTTGTGAAGGGATTTGGTCAGAAGAAGGGAGTTGATTTTGAAGAAATTTTCTCGCCGATGGTCAAGATGTCTTCGATCCAAGGTGTGCTTGGTTTGGCAGCCAATATGAATTTGGAGATTGAATGACTTAATGTGAAGACCGCTTTCCTCCATGGTGACTTAGAGGAGGAAATTTATATGGCATAACTAAAAGGATTCCAAGTCAAAGGCAAAGGGCACTTGTTTGCAGATTGACGAAGAGCTCGTATGGCCTTAAGCAAGCACCTAGGCAATGGTACAAGAACTTTGAATCCTTCATGGTAAACCATGGGTGTGACAAAACTACTTTTGATCATTGTCTATTTGTGAAAAAGGTTGCATATGGCAACTTTATTATTCATTTGCTCTATGTGGATAATATGTTAATAGGCCAAGATAATAAGAAAATTAATAACTTAAAAAAGGAGCTTGGCAAGCCCTCTATAATGAAGGACTTAGGACCTGAAAAACAGATTCTTAGAATGAAGATCTCTCGAGACAGAAAGAATGGAAAGTTATGGTTGTCTTAAGAGAAGTACATTGAGACAGTGGTCAACAAATTCAACATGGGCAACGCAAAATCAATTTGCTCTCCATTTGCATGCCACTTCAAGTCAAGTTTCAGTCAATGTCCTACAAATGAGAAAGATAAAGAAGAGGTGAAGAAAGTGTGAATCTCGACCTAGCAAAATGATCCTAAGAGGGCGAATAGAGTAGAACTCTTGACTAGCTTCTTGGATGGCAAGCTAGTTAGGGTAGTGGAATGTAGGACAAAAGAATGAATCAAATCATATATTGAAAAGTGAAAAACTAATCATCAAAGGTACCTTTTGGTGTAATGGCTTAGAGAGTAATCATATATTGAAAAGTGAAAAACTAATCATCAGAGGCACCTTTTGGTGTAATGACTTAGAGAGTTGGAAGAACTCCAAGGTTAAGCATGCTCGGTTGACAAAAATCCTAGGATTAGTGACTTCCTACGAAGTTCCTCATTTCACCTGCGGGACAAAACTGTGCTAGTTTTATCGATCCAGTATGGGAAGGAACTGGCTTGATCCAAAGTGGTCAATTCCTCCGATAGTTGGAGTCAGGGTGTGATAGTTTGGTATTAGAGTCAGACCCCCCTCCAATAGATGTATGGTTTTAGGATGAAACATGCAGAAGTTGATGGACTTGTGACATCCCAACCTGGAAAAGTGATCCTAAGAGGATGGGTAGATTAGAGCTCCTAACTAGCTTCTAGGATGACAGACTAGCTAGGTTAATAGAATATAAAACACAGGAATGAATCGGATTATATATCGAAAAGGAAAAAACTAACCATCAGAGGCCTCTTTTGGTGTAATGACTTAGAGAGTTAAAAGAACTCTAGGGTTAAGCATGCTCACTTGATGAAAATCCTAGGATGGGTGACCTCCTGAAAAGTTTTATATTTCACCTGTGAGACAAAACTGTACGAGTCTTGTCGATCCAATATGGGATGGAGCTGGCTTGATCCAAAGCGAACAATTTCTCTGGTGGTTGGAGACAGAACGTGATAGAAAGTGCCTTACGCATTAGTGGTTGGTAGCGTGATGTATGCCATGGTATGCGCAAGGTCGAATATTACTCATGCTATTGGTGTTGTTAGTCGATTTCTCTAAAATCTAGGTAAAGAATGCTGGAATGCAGTGAAATGGATTCTCAGGTATCTCAAATGCACTCCTAAAGTATGTTTATGCTTTAGTGATGGTAAACATGTGTTAGATGGGCACATAGATACAAACATGGCTGGTGTTGTGAATTCTAAAAAATTCATTTTTTGATACTTGATGACTTTTGAAAGAGCAACGGTGACTTGGCAATCAAAGTTATAGAAATGTGCTGTGTTATCTTCCACCAAGGCTAAGTATATTGTTATTATAGGAGCCACCAAGGAGCTCTAGTCGATAAAGAAATTACTACAGGAATAGGGTCTTGAATAAGAGAAGCATGTGTTATTCTGTGACAGTCAGAGCACTATTCATCTTTGCAAGAACTTGACTTTTCATTTTAGGTCAAAGCACAGTAATTTGAAGTACCACTATATTCAAGATATGCCAGAGATGAAATCATTTCAACTTGAGAAAATATACATCGATGATAATGGCTTTGATATGATGACTAAAGTTTTACCTTGGAGAAGTTTGCTGCTTGCAACAAAATAGCAGGCATGGCTAATGTCCCCACTTCATTGTGTAGTGGGAGATTTATTATGGTGTGCCCACTTTGAGTGGGACCCACATCATTTGTAAAGAAAAAAAAAGGGTTATTCAATATTGTAGGTTATTTAGGCGGAAAGAAAAACGCGTCTCATGCGCGTAAGTAGGCTGGGTTGCTGGCAAACACGTCTCATACGCATTAAAATTCTCTATATAAGAAGTAGAGATCGCTAAGCAAAACACACACACAAAAGCATAAAAACAAAAAAAAGAGAGTTTAGCTTTATGAAAGGTTTTCCCAAAATGGGAGAATGATAAAATAGTGAGAAAATTATTTTTAGGAGTTCTGAAAAACAATGAGTGTGACTATTTTTATCTCATTTGTATTAATCTTTTTGTAAGCGTACTATTTTTTATAATAGAAGAAATATTCGGAATTTATCATATAGACATAACCCTAAAACAGTTAAGGATGAACTATGTAAATTTTTGTGTATCATATTTTAGTTCAGCTGTCATAATTATTCTATTAATTTTTATTGCGGGACCTGATAATGTACAATAATAAAATACATAAAAGAACAACATATAAATATATTAAAGGATATTACATTTCTAAGCAAACACTAACTAACAGGTAATGTAGAATTCTCACGATCCTTATCCAATTTATATTGATTCTAATATATATCCTAAATTTACTCTAAACAAGAATAAATTCTCAAATACTCTTAATACTTAATTTTGAAAGTTAATAAATGATACGGTGAGTATGAAAGACACATTTTTTATCTTCTACGCCGCAAATCATTTGAATCTCAATTAATCACCAATAATATAGTGTCAAGATTGTCGCATAAGAGAAAGGCTCCGAATATTATAAAGTCAGTTCGACTTTTCATGAGAGGAACAAATTGGAGAAAAGCAAGGAGTACATGATGCAATAAGAAAGCGTTGGAACTAATGGCCAATTGGCCATTGATTTGCTGGCTATGATTCAATGTAAAGACATGCATCATTGATTTCGTCCAGGTATAATAAATTAACAATTATTTCTATGAATGCATATAACATTATTTTTGTATGAATCTCACGACGTACACATACAATAAAAGGCCAAGTAGATTATGGATTTTTCGCCATACATTTAATCGTCAAGTACCAATAAAAGTTGCAATAATTAATTTGAACCTTTGGATGTATATATTACATAAAATATGAATATTTTTCATCATGATAATACTAACCATATGCATCTCCAACTATCCATCCATGGATAACAAGACATATGATACAATAGAACAATTATTTGATCTAATTGCACTAGAGTTTGCCAAAGCTTGGTTATACTATTAGTATCCTTATTATTGAATAAGAATCTTGATTTATTGAATAAGAATCTTGATTTATTATTATATAGATAAACAGTCTATTAATTCAGACATAAGTGATTCTCCAATTTGGACTTAAGTGGTCCATTAATTAGGACATAAGCGATTCTTTAATTTGAATTTAAGCGATCCATAAACAGTCCATTAATTCAAACAGACATATGCTATTTTCCAATTTGGACCTAAATGGTCTATAAACAGTCTATTAGTTCGGACATATTCAATTCAAATTTAAGCACTCCTCACAATTCTTATCCTAACATATATACCTTATACTTACTCTAAGTAGGGATAAATTTTCAAAAAGGACCTCACATTAGTTTATATTGATGGTAAAATATTTTTGGACAAAGATTACAAAGGAAGCAGAACATGGTTTGAAGTGGAGCTCTTTCATTCTTAAAAAGTTGCTGAGCCTTCGAAGCACCTTGCAGAGAGTTACTTCCCTTTCCAGCACCAACGTATCTCCTTTCAAATATGAATCTGAGGCTTGTTATTATTTCCTCGGACCGTACAAACTGCCGGTTCAGTTTAAAACCAAATCAAACCAGTCAGACTAAAAAATTTTAGTTTTCTAAAATTTATACAAAAACAAAACTAATTAACTTACATAATCAAATTAAAATTGAACCGGACTCAGATCGGTTTAATTTTTTCTACTGGACAACATAAATCAAAATTAAAAATGAATATTTTGAAAATTAAATCATATTATCTAGTCAAACTAATTAATCTAGAATTGATTTGATTTGACTTAAAAACCGAAAATGAAAAAAAAAAATTTGGATTAAACCGATATAGGAACCGAAGGACCGGGTTTTTGGTGCCACAATGTCATTTTGACAATTAAAAGAGAGAAAGGCAAAATGACATAGTCAGTCGTTGAAGAAGATGATGTTGATGCAATAGAGTCTTCAAGGAGGAATAATTGTCTTAATGGTCCATGGCGATGATCCTTAGTTGTCACCTGATGGGCACTACTACAAGCAATCCACCTCAAGCCCAAGCTGAAGCCCAAGTCCAAGTAGCAAATGAATACATTTATTTTTTATCCGTCTCATGCAAAGCAATTGGATCTCAAATAATCTATAAATTTAGAGTCCATGATTCTTCTTAGATATTTCATAATTTTTCATTGAAAAATATGCAAGTATTTTATATTTTTATGTGTATTTAGTAAAAATTAAATGATAAATGATAATTTGTCACTTGGCAATATTTTGAATTATAAAATAATAAATGTTAGAATTTTAAATTCTAAATTAAAATGTTGGACTGATTTTTTAGTTGTAACGAAAGTATTTTTTACCATTCATTAATAAATAAATTTAAAAAGAAACAACACTTCATTTATTCTTGATAATTAATAAAATCTTGATTGATTAGTTAAATTCTTAAAACTATTATCACCGCCGAAAAATACATTAATAGTGTATATGTATTTTTTTATGCAGGTCTTATTATATATAACTTTTGTTATTTCATACCTTTGTGAAGGTTTTGTAGGATATTTAAGAAGACATATTTTAGCACTGCAACGTATATCAATGATATATAATTTTATACAATTTTGTTATTTTTAAATGGCGTCATCAAAGATTATTTTATCTTTTAATATTGCCCCACCTATTATACAATTAGTTCTATTTAATCTATAAATAGTCAAAGTATAAAATAGTGATAAGATAGATCAATTAAAATTAAATTAATTGCATTAAATAAGTTATAAAAAGAAATTTTTATAATGCCTATTGATAAGTGTATGTATGATCTGATAATAAATCCATATTACATATGATCTCTTAATTAAA
Organism: Jatropha podagrica; assembly: GCA_947857235.1. Taxonomy (NCBI): domain Eukaryota; kingdom Viridiplantae; phylum Streptophyta; class Magnoliopsida; order Malpighiales; family Euphorbiaceae; genus Jatropha; species Jatropha podagrica. The sequence continues at coordinate 30,025 of CANUEP010073963.1, read as the reverse complement.
AAAAATTTTGACACATAAATTTTTACAAAAATCATGGATTTATTTTGGTAAGTTGAACTCTTAACGAATTAAAGGAATTAGAGAATCTTTACAACTTAACTCAGTCGATTTTTATGATAATTAATTGATTTTTTTTTTTTTGTTCAAAATGTTAAATATAATCATTTTTTATTCTTTTTGTAATATTTGTATAGTATTTATAAATTATATATTTTTAAAAAATATATTTAAAATATTATATATAAAATTCTGTTTAACCGTATTGAATTTGGTCAAATTCTTTGGTTCGTTAAACACTTGCCTTCACCGATGGTTATCAGAATACTGATTTTTATTATTAACATAAAACAAAATAGCTTATATTCTTGTTTTATTATAAGTATGACACCCGAGAGAATTAGATTACAATGAATTTGTAGGAGTCAATGAAAAATATATTTTTGGTGAAAAGAAAATTAAGTCATTTTTAAGGAAAATTATTTTCCATTTTCAAGAGAAAAAATATTTTTTGGATATCTATAAACTTAATATAACATCATAAATATATATTTTTTAATTTAATGGTCATCGGTAGCCACTACCATCAATTACTGTTCACCATCAATCACCATCACCGATCACTAGTGACTTTCATAATTTACCTTTTTTCGCATTTTTTTCCATATTTAACAATAAAAATTTTAAAATACAAAATGTTCATTATTATAATATTTTGATGGTCTTACAAGTTAAAGATTTTAATATATTTTAATTAATTTTTAATATTACGGCCAAACAATGGAAATAAGTTTCTAAAATTTTTCAAGAAAAGTTTTCTTTGGAAACTATTTTTTAAAGGTAAGTTATTTTTTGAAAACAAATGAAACTTAAATGAAAGGTTGGTGGACTTTATATACATTTATGACAAGTTAACACTCATTAAATTAGGTACATTGAGATTTTAAATGACATATGAGACTCAACTCAAAAAAGTAGTTTATCTTTCCTTTTTTGTTTGTCCTAAAACTTCCATTTTTTCTTTTTTGCATTTTAGTTAATACTTAAATTGTCTACTATATCTTTGTCAAAATTTATCTTATTTTCAATAACCCTCATTAATTCTTAATTATTATTTTCAATATAATAATTGCTCATGTGTTATTTAAAACAGTATAATAGAAAATTTATATAAATAAAATTTTCTTTTAACCATAATAATTATTATTTCTCAGACTCTATTTAGCAATAGTGTTTGAGTGAGAGTGTAGAGTTTTGACGGTGTGAAAATACTGCTTTTATAAATTATATCGTTCGATAAAATATTATATAAAATAGTTTGTATGGATCTTTTGGCAATTAGATTTTTTTAACTTATCAAACTAAAGTTTAGGATTGGGTATATAGGGAAAATCTGATGGCTCGGGTTTAGTTTTCTTGAGTTTTGATAAATTTTTTCTGATTTTATAATTTAATAAAATAAAAAATTATTTGTCAATAAAAAAAATAGTTGTTAATGGATAAGATAGAGTTTATTAAAATATTAATCCATCTAACGTTTTGCATTTTCATTTTTTGATTAAATTTTTTTGTCAATTATGTCCTTAATTAACTTATATTATCATTATTCTTAATTAATTTATATTAACATTAGTTTAAAATCATTTGCGATGGTACTACAAGTTCGCAATTAAGTTAAAAAATTACATTATTTTGCATAAAAATCAATTAGAAAAAATTAATTTATTATTTCTAAATGCAATAGACAATGCATCAACTAGGGATTTAAGGGTTTAAAAATGAAATATAAAATTCTATTAGAATATTAATTTTATTGTGAAATTTATAATATATATCAATTGGGCAAAAATAGTATTAAGTTTATGTGAAAAAAAAAAAAAAAAAAAAAGATATTACTTTCAAATAGGAACTATGCCTAATTTGGATGAGTTATATTTCTTTTTTTTATCAATTGTAGAATCAATTTGGCTCATGAAATAAATTTTATAATCATCGTTTTATATGTAATAAATAAATATATTCAATTCAAACAATTAAAGGGATGTGACAACCACTGATATTATTTGTGTTTATTTTCTATAATTAATTTATATAAAATAAATATGCATTTTTGATAGTTTTTAACTTAATTTTTTTCCTGCAAGATCCATTCTCACCTTTTCAATTTAAAATTCGTCACTATCTGCGATTCCCTCCCTTCAGAGTAGGAGAGAGCAAACCGTCGGTTTGATTCAAACTGATTGACATCATTAAAGTTGGATGTAACATGTCATTGGAAGGGAGAAGTGGGGACGCATCGTCATCTAAAAGAGTCACCGAATGATTAGTAGGCTTGGTTTCTTGGCTGGACAAATCACAAAAAAAGGTTCGATTCGTTCTTTTTTTTTTTTTAATCAATTTAGGTAAATCCGGAGTGGACAAGCATGCGGTCCATTTGCAAATTAATTATTAAAATATGAAAAAATATCTGTACGTGTACCCACTGTCACGTGAACGTGATTGCCACCATATCTGATGGGTGCTTACTTTGTTTGATCTGTCTTGTTTCTTCCTCCCTTTACTTAATATATTTATAAAATAATAAACTATTTATTAAAATAATAACCTTTTTCTTTTAAATAAATATTAGTATCCAATTAATATATATACCTAACTAATCACAGAAACTTCCAATAAATTAATTTTTATTTCATAATAAATTTTACAAAATATAAAAAATATATTATTATTTTTCCTATTAGTCCTTTTTATGTATAACTAGTCTTTTTTATAACCTGCATTGCACGTTCACTCAGTGTATTACTTAGTGTATTAGAAAAACAAATACATGCACATATACACAAGTTCTTGAAACCTCAAAAAAATGACTCAAAATATAAATATATAATTCTAGTTTTAGTTTTTTTTTTCAATTTTATAAACATTGTTTTTTTTCCGAATCAAATAAATTTAAAATATAATGAAAAAGTATTAAAATATTTAAAATATGTAAGTATCAAGAGATCATCTACTTATTGTAAGGGAAATATAAATCTCTTACTAAATTAAACTGATAATAATTATAAATTAATTCAACGATGAAAAAAATATTTAAATTATTATTAAGAATATAAATTCTTTTCAAAACTCAATATATAATAAGAAACAAACTCCTTCTTTAATGAAAAATGTTGTAATTTAATAAAATTTAATGTTGATAGAGAAAAAAAGAAAAATATAGCTAAGTCAATAATGAAAATTAAAAAGCAAATAATGCTATAATCTAATTTTATTTTTCTATTTTTTAGTTGTAAATTTAAAATAAATAAGTTAAATAATTAATAAAAAGATTACATAAAAGAAACGTCTTATTGTTGCCATACAAACCCTCAAGGATGAGTATACTTTTCTTTTTTTATTATCCACATGTATTTATTTAAAAAATAATTTTTAAAAATTATATCCAATCAAATAATAAAATTATAATTTTTTTTTATCTAAGTCCATTAGGCTAAAACTAAATCTGTAAAGTGCTCTGATTATTTGCTTTATTCATGAGAATTGAATCATTGATCTCACTCAAAAGAGAAAAGTGTCAACCAACTCATTCAAACCCCATTAGTATAAAATGTAATTTTTGAGTTGACTACAATTAAAGTTATCTTAGAATTTTTAAAATTTTACTAAGGTTAGTATATGTGATCCCATTATTCCCTTCATTTCCACTTTTATATATAATATAGATAGATAATTTTTTGTAAGACATAAGTTGCACATTGACTGCACTCATTATATATTTATTTTTTTATCTATATAATATTAAAACATAAATTTTATTTAGATTAAAGCAAAAATAAGTGGTTAATTTGTATTACATTTTGAGATACAAACTACTTGCTATAATGCCTTTTATATACTTAATTTTGTTTTTATATAATCAAGTGATGTTAGAATAAAATTCAACTCAACCCCTAAATCTAATCGTTTAGTCTTTAATTTATAAATGAGATTTTTAAAATTTTAATATGTGCCCAAAAAGAAAATCAAGTCATTATTCAATCTCCAATCCCTACCTTTAATTTCAAATTAATATCTATATTCAATTATAATGAAAAATAATAATAAATTATTTTTTATTGATAGGTAAAAGAAAAAAAATGAAATGATAATTTGAATTAATAATAAAAGTCATTTTGGTTACGGTAGCAATATTATTTATCTAGTGAAATATATGCATATACACAGAAATTCTTAAAATCCAAAATTGCAAACAGAATTATTTATCATCTCAGATTTAATTATATAAATTCTATTTAAAATTTTATTTTTTAACAAAATATATCCAATCAAATCTTGCAAATATAAAAAATATATTAATAAAAATAATATACTATTTTCTTCTTTTTTTTATCTCTTTTAAATAAAAAATTATATACACTATATTTAAAAATTTATTTTTAAAAAAATACATCCAATCAAATCATACAAACATAAAGAAAAAAAAGAATATAAAAAAAACTTACTTTCTTTCTTTTTTATCTATATCCTAAAAGAATTAAATATTTAATAACTAAAACATAATTTTTTTTAAATATATCATTATCATATATATATTTATTAAAAATAAATTTAGCAAATATAAAAATTAAATCTTTAATTGCTTAATTATCTATATGTATTTATTTAAAAAATAATTTTTTTTTAATTTATTAAGAGGCGTAATAAGCCAAAATAACACTATAGGTTATTAATAAAGAATAACCTTTCTTTTACTAAATTTGTGAAAACACTCGTGGTAAAGAGAATTCAAAGTTGAAAAGTTTCACTCCTCACGTAAGTAGACATTATTGGCTTAAAAATAATTTTATAAATATATTAATAATAAAATAAAATTTTCTAATTGACTATAACTAAAGTTGTTTTAAGATATACTAAATTTTATTAAAGGTGCTATTGAAAATCTCATTATTCTCTTGCTATTTTTATTTTTCTATTTAGTATATATAGTATAGACAAATCAAACCAACCCGCACTTTGTTGCTGGCAATACTATTATATATTTTCATTTCTTCAATATCTATTTTATTATTTTTAAAAAAATCTTTTTATTAATATAAAATTAGTTTTTTAAATTAAAATTGATTAATAATAAAATTTATTTCTTGAATACATGAAAAAATTATATTTGATTAAACTCTTTTTAGAAAAAATATTTTAAATTTAATGTATTCTATTTCATCAAGTTTTGTTAAAAAAATTATTGAATTTTTTAAAAAATTAAACCTTTAAATTTCTCTAATCTATCGAAAGCAATATAATTTTTAACAATTTATAAATTAGTTAAAATTTACAAATTTCTCATAAATATTTACTTTTTGTAATGAAAAGATTTAGATAGTCAATATAAAACAATAATGGTTTAAGATGTCTAAAATAATTTCTTTTTTCTTATTATAATTACTATTGTATAGTTGCAATATAATAAAAGAAAAAAGTTAACCAGTTTTATATTTATAGAAAAATAATAATGAAAGCAAATTCATTAAATTATAAATTTATAATCTAAAAAATTATAATTGTACAACCACAAAGAGTAGAGAAGTCTTTATAAATTCACTATCAAGATAAAAGAAAGAGGTATAAAATGAAAATATAATACTCCATTCATTTAAAAAAGAGAGTCCATTTTTTTCTTTTGGTTTGTTTCAAAATATAGTTCACTTATTATTATTATTATTATTATTATTATTATTATTATTATTATAATGAATTCTTAAATTATCTACTAAACCTAATTAAATTTACTATTTTCAATAAACTCGTCTTATTCTAATATAATTACATATTATTCTAATATAATAATTACTCGTATGTTATTTAAGATAGATAAAATAAAAAAATTGTATGAATAAAATTATCTTTTAACTATAATAACTACTAGGAATATTTCTTAACCTGTATGAAAATATAAAGTAGACTATCTTTTTGGGAATGAAATAATAAAAATAAGAAGGTTTAAATGGCATAACATTATTCCCAAAAAAGTGAAATATGGTTAAACTTTAGTATATATAATAATATTTAGATTTGATTTGAGTAATATTAAAGCAATTACCCAAATATAAAATTTTAAAATTATGTATATAAAATTCTGAAGAAAATTTTTTTTTAAAAAATTTACTTGGGATATTCTCCTTTGAGTATTTTTTTTCTTTTTTTAAAGATTTTTGATATTTTTAATAGTTTTTGAGCATGTATAAACATAAAATCAAAAAATTTGAATAACTAAAACTTTAAAACTTTTTGATGGTTGAATTTAAAATTTTAAAAATTTTAAATTTTTTTCTGTATCTATATTATTTATATATATAAAAAATTTAAAAGTTTGAATAATTAAAAATTTAAAACCTTTTGAATTTTTTTAAAGGAAAAACTTTTTGAATTGTTGAATTTAAAAATTTAAAACTTTTAAATTTTTTTATCTATATTTATGTGTATATATATATATATATATATATATATATATGTGCCTCTCAATTTTAATGATCTTCTTCATAATGGTTCTTTTTTGGATTATTTTGCTTTTAATTTTTTGAATTTTGATTGTGCTATCAAATTTTTATTTATTTATTTTTTATTTTGGTATATTATTATTATTTTTTATATTTTTAACTATAAAAGGACAATAATGCCAACTTCAATCTTGCCCTTCTTTTTCATTTAAGGTAATGCAATGTCTATATAATGTCAATTTATTGATCTTACTTTTCTTTCTTTCTCTTTTTCAATTATTTTAACTTTTTCCTTAAAAATAAAGGATTATATAATATGAAAAAGAATTTATGCTTCTTATTATATTTGATATTATTATAATATGAAATAAATGATATATGTGTAGAAAAAAGTTAAGCAAAAGGCAAAAGAGTAGAAAAAGGGAAGAGAAATAGAATTGATATTAATCAAAACTCATTATTTTCATAATTTATTAGATATTTTTTTAGAAAAATAATTATTTTATTTTTAATTTTTATATAATCAATTATATAATATTGAATTTTTTTATAATAATTTTTTCAATTTATTGTGTAGTTATTATTATTATTATTATTATTATTATTTTGTAATTTATTTTGTTTGTTAGGATAGGAGATTAGAGAAATCTTTTACTATTCAAAGAAGTAAACATTTACACAATTGATTTAATTAAAGGAAAAAATTATTAAATTCAATAAATACATTTAAAAGAGAATTTATAAAATAACATCTAATAAATTAAAAATAAATTTAATATTTATATTTAAATTTTATATTGAATAATTATATTTTAAAACTAATATTCATTTATACTAATTATCTCTATCTATATTTCAATTTTAAATTTTGAACTTTTTTTTATAGAATCACTTAAGATACCTAAATAAAATTTAGGTTATCAGCTTACATAGTATTCACAGAATTTTATAAATTAATTTGAAATGTTATATCTGCATCAATAGGAAATTATAATTGGATAAAATATATTGAGTTTCTAAAATTTAAATATTAATTAACACTATCTTTTTACTTTTATAAAATGTTGGCTCAAGGGTTAATTCTCCGCTTGATTTTGATGATTGCCTTTAAACCATATAAATTTATATATATTATTTCTGTGCTAAAATGTGTCTTATGCAGATTCTGTTATTAAAGATTTATTAAAAAAATTAATTTCCTCCACCCAAGACACTTGATTAAAGACCATGAAGACTTGGAAGAAGCATTTTTAGTGGTACGTGTCTTAGGTAAGTAATGTAGGTTTGAGAGAAATAATGATTATAAGCACAAAATATTATTTTTCTTCTCTCTCATTCAAGAATTAATTTTAATTTTTTTAATATATAAAGGTGAAAGAAATTATCAAAACTTCATCTCCACGTTTTTTTTTCCAAAAGATCCTTGGAGCAAAGCTTCCTAACGACTATTTATTGCATTCTAGTCTGCAGCAGAGTTTCTGAACTTAGCTGTAAGAACTTTGTTACAGCTAATTTGTTTTCTGATTTTAAATACCACCCTAGTTTAATGCACTATCCATTCCTCATTTAATGCACTCTGCCGTCAATATATTAACCAAAGGACATGCTCATTTATTACTCCACATGCCTCACCTTACTTTAGCCAAAACTTGTGACAGTCTCATTTAATGCTTTCAAATTTTAAATGGTAAACTGTCATCTCTCTATAAAAGTGTTTCTGTTTCTTCTTATTAACATTGGACAAGAGTTGGAGCCATTATTCAATCTTTCAAAATATCTCAAAGCTCTCTCTTCAATCCCCCTTCAATTTCTTTTCATTGTTTGTTCTTCAAGAGATATCATCCAAGTAAAAAGATTTTTTGTTTTGATCTCTTTCTGAAGAAAAATGTTTGTGTTTCTGAGTCTAAATCTGTAATCTTTTCTTCTGTGCTTATAACTGCATTTCTCTCTTTTCATATAGATTTTCTGTGATCTGTTGTGGTTATAAAGTTTTTTTAAAAAAAGAAATGCATTTGTGTAATAGCTTAGTTGAGAAGCTATTGTGTTTTTAGGTTATCATGCGACTTTCTCCATTTGTGAGATTTTAATGTCTTGATTTGAGTTTTCTGATCTCTACAAAATAAAAAAGGATAAAGGTTAACTAGAACCTGTGAAATCTAGTGGGTTAAGGTTAGATTTAGGAGGTTAAATCTATTTTCTTGTACTTGTTGGTTTGTAACATAGTGGAGGATCTCAAGATGCATCTTGGGGAGTGGACGTAGGCGAGTTGGTGCCGAACCACTATAAATCTCTATGTTCATCTTCTTATACTTTCTGAAGTTCTGCTTGATTTTATTCTGTTTATACAAATGTTAATATTTTTAGAAATGCAAAATCTGTTTAAGGTTCAATTGCTAAATGTGAATGAGCTCAAGCTTTGTAGAAAATTAGAACTCTGAATTTCTGTATTGTGATCTTCTCAAGTTCTAATTTGTTATTTTACATTTAGTACACTTTCTAATCTTACAAAAGCTTTGTGAAGAAGTTCTAAACGCAAATACTTCACTTTGCAAAGTCTTTCTAAACTTGAAGTAGCTCTGTGAAGCTATTCTAATCTTGATAACTTTTCTTCACTGAGCTGTTCTAATTTTGGAAAAGGACTTGTGAGTCAATTCTAATTTCAATTACTGTACTTTACACAGTCATTTTAATCTTGAAACTGTGTTGTAAGAGTATTCTAAACTGAATATCTGTCTCTTATAAATACATTCTAATTCCGCTGCAAATAGAATTCTGATTTGGTATTTTTAAAGCAAAATTTTTAGAAAATCTAATTCACCCTCCTCTTGGGTTGTGCCATACTTATACACGGGACCCACATAAAATAATTGTGATGTATAAATAAAAAAATTTAAAAAAGTTTAGTTTAAATTTATTATTATCTAAAATACTTTCAATTATTTTTATTATTCATTTAGTATAGAGTTATAAATAAAAGTATTTTCAAACAAAGTATAATATACAATATATAATAAATAGAGCAATTTGCGCAACGAGTAGTGCTTCATCTAGTTATAAAAAATAATCTGATGTGAGTAATATGAAAGCAATTAAAAAAAAAGGCTCTACCTATTCAGTCTTTGACTTTCTCTGTCACTCATAGCTTTCTTTATTTGTTAGATTAAATAAAGATAGAGTTGCTATTGCCATCACAACAATCATAACATAACCACTCCCTCTATTTATAACCTCAAACAAATAAACACAAACACAGTCAATTGAAATAAAATTTCATTTTGCACAATTAAAACAAATACAAATATTTGATAAAAAAACATCATATCCATTTGATCTCTCAATTATTCAATTTCAAAAAAATAAGAAAGAATAGAAAATTTATAGACACAAACACTAATCTGAATCAATACGAAGAAGAAGAACAATATAAATGATGAGTCATATGACCTGTCACACCATCTAGTCTTGGAGGTAAGTCATATGCATTTGTCATTGTCGATGATTATTCTAGATTCACCTGGACTCTCTTCCTCAGAAATAAGGATGAGTCATATGACCTGTTTGTTCATCTTTGCAAGAGAATTCAGAATGAAAAAGGATACAACATCACTGCAATTAGAAGTGATCATGGAAGAGAATTTGAAAATCAGAAAATCAATGATTTTTGTAATGAAACTGGATTCTTCCATAACTTCTTAGCACCTAGAGTAACCCAACAAAATGGACTAGTCGAGCGCAAGAACATAACTCTTCAAGAAATGGCTAGAACCATGCTGAGTGATTCTAAACTTCCAAAATACTTCTGGGTAGAAACAGTAAAAACAACATGTTATATTCTAAATAGGGCCTTAGTGAGATCTAAACTTAAAAAGACTCCATATGAGATTTATAAAGGCAAAAAGCCAAACATTGGCTATTTTCATATATTTGGGTGTAAATGCTTTATTCTAGATAATAAGAAAAATCATCTTTCTAAATTCGATGCAAAATCTTATGAAGAAATTTTTCTAGGTTATTCTAATAACAATAAAGCATATAGGGTGTTTAATAAAAATACACTAGTTGTAGAAGAATCTATTAGTGTTGTCTTTGACGAATCTGATTCTACTTCTAGAATTTTAGAAAGTGATGATGTTGTAGACTTCAATCAAGAAGAACATAATGAACAATCAGAACAACTAGAACAGCAAGAAAACGTTCAAAATGAATATGATTAGGCTGAATTAAAAGACAGACACGAGGTTCAGAATGATATAGAAAGCCAAATGCCAGGAATAGAAAATGAGCATTCAAACTTACCAAAAGAGTGGAGATTCCACAAGTATCATCCTCAAGAGGGTATCATAGACAACCCTTCAAAAAGGATGATGACTAGAGCTCAACTTAGAAGATATTTTGGTAATGTTGCTTTTGTTTCTCAAATAGAACCTAAGAATATTGATGAAGCTCAAAATGATGAGACTTGGATTCTTGCTATGCAAGATGAACTCAATCAGCTTGAGGTAAAACAAGTTTGGAAACTTGTTTCTAGACCTAAAAGTCATTCTGTAATTGGAACTAAATGAGTGTTTAGAAATAAGCTTGACGAACATGGTAATGTTGTGAGAAACAAAGCTAGGTTAGTGGCTCAAGGTTACAACCAAGAAGAGGGCATTGATTTTGATGAGACTTTTGCCCCAGTTTCTAGACTTAAGGCCATTAGAATGCTTTGTGCATTTGCATGCTTTAAAAACTTCATGCTTTACCAAATGGATGTAAAAGGTGCTTTCTTAAATGATTTTCTAAATGAAGAAGTGTATGTTGAACAACCACCTGGTTTTGAAGTTTATGAAAAGCCAAACCATGTTTATAAACTTACTAAAGCACTTTATGGTTTGAAACAAGCTCCAAGAGCTTGGTATAAAAGATAGTAAGTTTCTAATTGAAAATGGTTGTTGTAGAGGAAAGGTGGATACTACACTATTTATAAAAAAGAAAGCATATAATATTCTAGTTGTACAAATCTATGTGGATGACATAATCTTTGGATCTACTAATGACCTTCTTTGTAAGGAATTTTCTAAGATTATGTAGGGTGAATTTGAAATGAGTATGATAGGAGAGTTGAACTTCTTCCTTGGGCTTCAAATTAAACAATGCGACAATGGAATCTTTATAAACCAAGGCAAGTACACACGTGAACTTATGAAAAGGTTCAAAATGGATAATGCTAAGGTATGTAGCACTCCTATGATCCCATCCTCAAAATTAGAAAAAGATGAAAAAGAAAAGGATGTGGACATAAAACTGTTTAGAAGTATGATTGATTCCTTACTATACCTAACTGCAAGCAGGTCTGACATTTACTTTAGTGTGTGTCTATGTGCTAGATTTTAGTCAAGTCCCAAAGAGTCACACTTAATTGCTGTAAAATGAATTCTAAGATATCTTTGTGATACTTCTATTCTTGGCTTGTGGTATTTTAAAAATGATACATTTGATCTTGTTAGGTATAGCGATTCTAATTTTGCAGGAAGTAGAGTGGATAGAAAGAGTACATATGGAACTTGTCAGTTTTCGGGTAGCGCCCTTGTATCTTGGTTTAGCAAGGAGCAGACTTCTGTGGCTCTTTCTACTATTGAAGCAGAATACATAGCTGCCGGAAGTTGTGTTGCACAAGTTCTATGGATCAAGCAACAGTTGGCAGACTACGATCTAAACTTAGAAATGATTCCAATTAGATGCGACAACATAAGTGCTATCAACCTCTCTAAAAATCTAGTCTAGCACTCTAGAACGAAGCATATAGAACTCAGGCACCACTTCATTTGAGATCATGTTCAGAAAGGTAATAAAGTGGTTGAGTTCATCCCTACAGAAAAGCAATTGGTGGATATTTTCACTAAACCGCCAAATGAAGGCCAATTCTACTTGATTAGAAGAGAACTAGGTATGTTAATTCTAAATTCTTAACTTTAGAACTGAGTACGCTAGTTCTAAAGGCTTTCTAAAAATGAAAAGAAGGAACTCTGTGGTATGCGTTTTAACATGAAATCTGTGTGACTTTGTGTCTATGTGATCAAAATGATAAATGGAATTTTGATTTTTTATTTCTAATGTGACCATCGACATCAAAGAGTCAAGCTATATCAAACACAATTTTTCTTTGTTTTCTCATCTGTTGTGCGTTTATTTTTTTTTATTTTTGTTGTTTTTGTTTATTTTTTTTATTCCCTTTGTTGAAAAATAAATGTAGTTGCAGAATATTTATTAAAGGAGTATCAAAGGTCAAGTCAGTTACTTTCCCCCTTCCTCTCTAAACACTATCCTTTTGAGTTCAAATTTCAAATAAAATAACTGTCCTCTCTGTTTCTCTCCCACGTTTCTGACAACATTAACCCCAACCATTACTTTCTACTTTTCTCTTTCCTCATTTACTCAACAACTTCTTCATGAAGCTGTTTCTTTCTCTTTCTCACTCAAACGAAAATTCAAAACCTAACTTCCCTTAGTTCTTCTTCTTCTCTCTCGCCCTGTTCATCTCTTTCTTCTGAAAATCAAAATCCCAGAACCCAAAAACTCTCAAAATGTCTAGTTCTTCACACTCTTCTGCACCCATGACAACAGAAGAGCTAGAGACTCTGGCTCATCTCATAAAGAAATACCGAGAATAGGAAAGGGCCCTTCTCAAATCCTTATCTCAGACAAGTCCCTCATCAAAGCGAAGCACAAGGAAAACAGTAAAACGGGAAGAAAAAGGGAAGAAGATTGCAAGAGAGACGTCACCAAAACGAAAAGGTAAACCTATTCTCTCTCGCAACACTCTAATGAGATCATACTCAGTGGATTGGAAATTTTTTGGAAAACCAGAGTTTGATTTCAAGAATATGTTTGAATATCAGGGGTGGTTGCATTTTCTAAAAAATAATAAACCCTGTTATGAGATAGTGGTAAAAGAGTTCTATGGGAGTCTAAAGGAAGAAACTTAGATTGTATGTTGTTAAAGATTGACAGTGAGGACATGTTCCTGACACTCAACGACCTGAGTAAAATTCTCAAAATTCCAAACTTAAGGTCGAAAATCTCCAAAATCAAAGAAGTAACAAAGATAAGCTATTACAAAAAGGATGAGTTTCTGGAGAAAGTTTTGAAGAAGGGAATCTCTGTGAAGAAGTCAGTGGTGGATTTCTACGATATGCAAGAAAATTTTAAATGAATGTACAAAATAATTGTCCACTACATCTTTCCGAAGAGCGAATCACTGAAATATGTGAACCAGGTTGAGCTGTGCTTGATGTGGCACATTGTTGAAAGAAGACGCTTCAACCTGTGTTATGCTATTTTCGATAAAATGGTGAGTAAGCTAAAGAAGCTTCCTTATGGTATGATTCTCACATGAATTTTTGAGTTTTTGGAGGTGAATCTGAAGAAAAAGAAGTGTCAGCCTGTATCAGGGCTTGATAACAACTCTTTAAAATTAAAAGATGAGGAAGAAACGGAAGAGCAATGTTTAGAAGGGAAACCTATTGAGAAAGAGTCAGAAAAATCAAAAGTGGAAAGGAAAGCTGAAAATTTAGAAAAGGGGAAGGTTGGTTCTGAAAAAGAATATATAGAAATAGAAACAGAAAAGGGTGAATCAGAATCTGAAGGCCTAGAGAAGTTAGTTGGAGAGGCTGAGAAATTGGAGAAATCTGAAAATTTTGAAAAAGAAAAGACAAGTTTAGAAACAGAGCCAAATGTTGAGACTGAAGTGATAGCAAATAAAGGGAAAAAGGTTGAACCAGAATCTGAAGTGGAGGAAGCCAGTGAGGACAAAATAGAGGAACTATTTTTGAGTAATGATGATGAAGAAGAGGTACACTTGGACACTGGTAAAAAGGCAGAAAAAGAAGGTGAAGCCAAGCAAGCACCACAAACAGGTAGTGTGACTAGTGATAGAGAAGCAGTGCTAATGGAACTAGAAAAGGGGTTAATACGAGAGCACAATAATGAACTAGAAGAGAGTATCAAGTATGCAAAGAATGTCATAGAGATCACCAAATACTTAGTAGACTCTATGGAAAAATTGAGGAGCCTAAATGAAAGGAGACTGGCTCTCCTCATAGTCAAAACTGCTGCTCCTCCTCAATCTGCTTGGAAACAAAAGTTCAAAAGCCCAGCTGCACCTTCTCCATCCTCTGAAAAGCCAAAAAGGTTTAAGAGCACCGCCCAAAGTACAATTTTCAAGAGCCGAAACCCTCATATTCCTTTTGCATCTAAAAGACCTTTCTCTCCTTCCACTGCCCAAGTCATTCACAGTGATAAAAAGGCCAAAACTGATCCTTGATGACGCTTTGATAACCCCTCTTGTTGTTTGTGTCTGCTACTAGTTTATATTTCTGTTTGTGTGATGCTTTACTTTAGTTTGAGAACAGTCATTTGTGTTGTCTGTTAACTGGTTGTTTGCCTATAGTTAAGTAGTTATCTGTAGAACAATTTATTTTCTCTTAATTAAGTTATTGAATTTGTTTCTGTTGCTAATTCCTTGATAAATTTTTTTATGTGATATTGCTTACCCTCTTTTCTGATGACAAAAAGGGGGAGAACACTCCACTGCACATAACTTTGATAAACACAGTGACACTTAAATGTTGAATTCTAACTGTGTATTTTTTGTGTTCTAATGTTAATTAACTTGATTTTTAATGTTGGTTATCTGGTATTCTAATGTTGAGAATAGAATGTGTTTTTCCTCAAAATTGTTTTTGACTTCTAGAGTCTAGAACTTCGTTCTAATTCTAAAGTCAGATTCTAATCTCCATTCTATTCTGAACCTCATGAGCCAAATCTCCATATATTCAGGGGAAGCCCATGTAAGTCTTATCCATTCGCTTCAAGATAAATTTACTATTTTTAAGACTTATTTTGGTATGCATAAATTTAGGGGGAGTACATGTACTCTTTATTAATAAATTTATTGATTTTGTTATCATAAAAAAGGGAGAGATTATTGGCTCAAGGGTTAATTCTCCGCTTGATTTTGACGATTGCTTTAAATCATATAAATTTATATATATTATTTTTGTGCGAAAATGTATCTTATGCAGATTTTGTTATTAAAGATTTATTAAAAAAATTAATTTCCTCCACGCAAGACAGTTGATTGAAGACATTGAAGACTTGGAAGAAGCATTTTTAGTGGTATGTGTCTTAGGCAAATAATGAAGGTTTGAGAGAAATAATGATTATAAGCACACAATATTATTTTCCTTTTCTCTCATTCAAAAATTTATTTTAATTTTTTTAATATAAAAAGCAGAAAGAAATTATCCAAACTTCCTCTCCATGTTTTCTTTCCAAAAGATCCTTGGAGCAAATCTTCTTAACGGCTATTTACTGCATTCTGGTCTGCAGCAGAGTTTCTGAACTCAGCTGTCAGAACTTTATTACAGCTAATTTGTTTTCTGATTTTAAATACCACCCTGGTTTAATGCACTATCCATTCCTCATTTAATGCACTCTACCGTCAATATGTTAACCAAAGGACAGACTCATTTATTACTCCACATGCCTCACCTTACTTTAGCCAAAACTTGTGACAGTCTCATTTAATGCTTCCAAGTTTTAAATGGTAAACTGTCATCTCTCTATAAAAGTGTTTCTGTTTCTTCTTATTAACATTGGACAGAGTTGGAGCCATTGTTCAAGCTTTCAAAATCTCTCAAAGCTCTCTCTTCAATCCCCCTTCGATTTCTTTTCATCGTTTGTTCTTCAAGTGATATCATCCAAGTGAAAAGATTTTTTGTTTTCGTCACTTTTTGAAGAAAAAGGTCTGTATTTCTGAGTTCGAATCTGTAATCTTTTCTTATGTGCTTATAACTGCATTTCTCTCTTTCCATATAGATTTTCTGTAATCTGTTGTGGTTAGAGATTTTTTTGAAAAAAAAGAAATGCATTTGTGTAATAGCTTAGTTGAGAAGCTATTGTGTTTTTAGGTTATCAAGTGACCTTCTCCATTTGTGAGATTTTAATGTCTTGATCTGAGTTTTCTGATCTCTGTAAAACAAAAAAAAGGTGAAGGTTAACTAGAACCTGTGAAATCTAGTGGGTTTAGGTTAGATTTAGGAGGTTAAATCTATTTTTTTGTACTTGTTGATTTGTCTCTCACCCTTGAAAAGAGATAACATAGTGGAGGATCTCAAGATGCGTGTTGGGGAGTGGATGTAGGCGAGTTAGTGCCGAACCACTATAAATCTCTGTGTTCATCTTCTTATACTTTTTGAAGTTCTGCTTGATTTTATTTTGTATACACAAATGTTAATATTTCCAGAAATGCAAATATGTTTAAGGTTCAGTTGTTAAATGTGAATGAGCTCAAGCTTTGTAGAAAATTAGAACTGTGGATTTCTGTATTGTGACCTTCTCAAGTTCTAATTTGTTATTTTACATTAAGTACACTTTCTAATCTTACAGAAGCTTTGTGAAGAAGTTCTAAATGCAAATACTTTACTTTGCAAAGTCTTTCTAAACTTGAAGTAGCTATGTGAAGTTGTTCTAATCTTGATAACTTTTCTTCACTGAGCTGTTCTAAATTTGGAAAAAGACTTGTGAGTCAATTCTAATTTCAATTACCGTACTTCACACAGTCATTCTAATCTTGAAACTGTGTTGTAAGAGTATTCTAAACTGAATATCTATCTCTTACAAATACATTCTAATTTCGCTGCAAATAGAAATTTGATTTGGTGTTTTTAAAAGCAAAATTTTTAAAAAATCCAATTCACTCCCCTCTTGGGTTGTGTCATACTTATACACGGGACCAACATAAAATAATTGTGATGTATAAATAAAAAAATTTAAACAAATTTAGTTTAAATATATTATTATCTAAAATACTTTCAATTATTTTTATTATTCATTTAGTATAGAGTTATAAATAAAAGTATTTTTAAACAAAGTATAATATACAATAAATAGAGCAATTTGCACAATGAGCAGAGCTTCATCTAGTTATAAAATATAATCTGATGTGAGTAATATGAAAGCAATTAAAAATAAAAGGCTCTACCTATTCAGTCTTTGACTTTCTCTGTCACTCATAGCTTTCTTTATTTGTTAGATTAAATACAGATAGAGTCGGTATTGCCATCACAACAATCATAACATAACCACGCCCTCTGTTTATAATCTCAAACAAACAAACACAAATACAATCAATTGAAATAAAATTTCATTTGCACAATTAAAACAAATACAAATATTTGATAAAAAAAATATCATATCCATTTGATCTCTTAATTATTCAATTTCGATAAAATAAGAAAGAATAGAAAATTTATAGACACAAGCATTGATTTGAATCAATATGAATAAGAAGAACAATATAAATGATCGAAGATCTATACTTATAAAGCTCCATGGCACATTATCAAAAGATTGTATCTTGAAGTAGATTTCTTAATTCAATTTATCTGCAATATATGAAATAAGAATTTGTAGAAGAGACTTCCTCTTCATAAGGAAGACCTTCAAAATAATTAAATTTGTTTACAGTAAATGTGCATCTTCAATAAAGTTATGAAATAAGAGTACAATATAGAAGTAAAACTTTTTATATTGATATAAAATTCTTTTCCACTAATAGATTTAAAATTTATGGGATAACTTGTTACCTATATAATAGGTAAAATATAAAGGTATTTATTTTTATTTTATGGTTAATCTTTTGTTATTAAATATAAAAGTTATTATTTAATTATATAAAATATAGCAATATTTTTTTCTTGTTTAAAACTAATGTCAAAACAATAAAAGAAATAAAAATTTTGAAGTTAAAATAATTTTATTTAAATAAAAATTTATATACCCCAATTAAATTGCTTAAAATTTAAATAAATAATAATATTATTAAAATATTAGGATATATTTATACGATTGAATATATATATATATATATATAGCTTACCAAGGCGATGATCAGTAGTTAGTTTGAGAGGATGATCAGCCACACTGGGACTGAGACACGACCCAAACTCCTATGGGAGGTAGCAGGGGGGAATTTTTCGCAATGGGCAGAAACCTAACGGAGCAATGCCGCATGGATGTAGAAGGCCTACAGGTCAGGAACTTCTTTTCTCAAAGAAGAAGCAATGATGGCATTTGGGGAATAAGCATCGGCTAACTCTGTGCCAACAGCCGCGGTAATACAGAGGATGCAAGTGTTATCTGAAAGGATTGGGCGTAAAGCATCTATAGGTGGCTTTTTGTCCGCCATTAAATCCCATGGCTCAACCCTAGACAGACGGTGGAAATTGCCAACTGGAGTACGGTAGGGGCAGAGGGAATTTTCGGTGAAGCTGTGAAATGAGTAGGAATCGGAAAGAACACCAACGACGAAAACACTCTACTGGGCCGACACTGACACTGAGAAACGAAAGCTAGGGGAGACATTTCATTATCTTTTTTATTTTTTAATATTACATGAGCTTGCATAGAGGGTGTGTTTTAGCTTTTTATTTTTTAAGTAAAATCTTTTTTTTTTTTTTTACAACTTTCTTAGATAAAATATTATATTATTTATTCATAGAATTTTTTTTAAAAAATTCATTTATAATTCATATTATGTAAAAAATCCCTGTAATATGAATTTCAAAAGCTTATAGTATTTGCATCTAGATTTTGGTCTTACTATACATTTTAGATTTTTTTTAATGAAAATCTTATGTTATTTATGCCATAATAATTACTTTTATTATTTAATTTATAAATTTTGAAATTGTAATTAAGTGAATTATAATTAAAATTCCAAAAATTTTTATTCCACATATTTTTTATTATTCCTATAATTTTTATTTTTACCTTCGTAAAATTTAGTATTTTAATTTAACATTTACAAATATTATATATGTATAATCTTAAAAATTAAAGGAAAAAAATAAGGAAACACGTGCCTTGTTCCATTAAATGTATGTATAAAGTAAAAAATTTTGATGTTAATATAAAATTTACTAATTTTGCAAAATAGTAAAAGCCTCTAAAATAAGTTGGATTTATATACAATATAACAAGTTAAAGCAACCTACAATAATAGGTTATTATGACACATATTACTAGATTAGGATTTCTTTATCTATACAGAAATAATAAGCTCTTCACTTTAGTAAAAGCCAAAGTTATGATGCTGTAAACAAATTACATTATTATAAAAATTTATTTAGATATTCTTTTTAAATAATATATATTACTGTGTTCTCTCTGTTTTTCTTTGCTAATTCACGATACTTTATTATGTTATAAATTTCTTTTAAACATGCATTCTATGTTGTTTATACTCTTTGTTTATACCATTATATACACTAATAATTTATTTTTCTTTTTATATATATATATATATATTAATTTTTTAATCTATGTTATAATATTATAAATTATTTTATTATTAAAAATTTGAGAGTATAATAAGAAACTAAGATAAGAAAAGATACCATGTCAATTTAACTTTCAAAATTTTATACCTAAATTAACATATCTTTAATATTCATAAAATTGTTATAGAATTGCCAATTGTTAAATATTTCCTGTTGCTGCATAATTATGTAAGTATTTCTTATGTATAATTTTGAATATGTACTTTTAAAATATTATAGATTTAATTACATAATTTTTTATGTACAATTCAATACGTATATGGAAATCGTTAGGAAAAAACATGAAATTGCATTAATTACACAAACAAAACCCAAAAGCCCATAAATACAATAATCATCACACATAATTAAAGCAAACATGGCCTTGACTTAATAAAGATCCATCAAGAAGTACATAAAATCTTACTCTGTTTTGCTCACTTTCACTCACCATCAATGACATCAAATTGAATACATGTAAAAATACATAGCAAAGAGATAAAGAGGGCGAAGAGATAAGTTGATTGCTAATGATAATAATTATGTCGTTAAATATAAAATAGCGACAATAATAAATTGTTGTAGAACGCCTTGTCACTAAGAATTTAACAATTGATTTATAATTTCACCCCTAATTAACAATTAATATTTTTATTGTTGTATTTTATAAATCAATCATTAAACCTATTTTATATATTACCTAAAATTAATCGCTACACGGTCGCTGATTAGGCTATTGTTAGATGTTCGCTAATTGTTTTGCAAATCCATTACTAAATCAATTGCTTATATTTTTTTTAAAATATTTTGGTCAATTGTCGGTCTGTGGCTAAAGCTTATAAAAAAATAAAAGTAAAAATTTTGAAAAATAAAAACTTTTCACCTATTAAAAAGGCAACATATAATACTATTGAAATCATTCATACAAATTCATGCCACCAATGGATAAAATATTAAAATACCATTAAAACATATTGAAAACTAATGCATTCAGGAAAGTTTACAAATTATAGTGTAATATGTACAAAATAAACATAAAACATAAAAAAGAAGCCTAATGTGGCGAATTATGAAAATCTGTGTGAGCTAAGAAGCAAATAAGTTAGGTAGAGTAGAAGAAGTCAGCGAATCAAAGTGATCTGTCAGGGTAGAAGGAGCTAGCAGTGCACTAGATCAATCTCGAGCATACAAATCCATTAACTATTGCTGTAATATAAGTTGTGTAATCTGCTGTTGTTACGCTTGAAGCTGAGATCCTAAATCCTAAATCTCCTCAGTCTCGCTAAAGTCCCATGGGAGTGGTTGTAAAAGACCAAGGACTGTGAATCAATAACGTATGCCTTCGTCTTTTTCTCGCCTCGTACAACATATAGATAAAGCTGGAACTCATTGATTGTAAATTGCTCACCAGTTTGAGCCTAAGATGAAGTCGCTCGCTTTTTTTTATCAATAGTATAAATACCCTAAAAATGAAGACAATAAACAAAATACGAACATTGCAAAATATATAAAGTTAGCATTGGAAAACCAAAGAATTATTTTATAATATTACTCTAATAAGCTCTACACTCCTATCAATAAATATGACCCTATCATGGTTCTCTGTATGTATATATATGAAGACCTCCATGCGGTAGGCTCACCATTATACATCTTTGCCTGCAATGCGTTCATAAGATGTGAAATATTTTATAATCATTTAATAATGAAACTATAATTCTTTAAGTGGAGTTATCTTACCAATTTTTAAGTAATTGCAGTTGTTGAAATGAAACCTCCACTATATTGAGATGGACAAGCTCTCTCACGACCCATCTCATTGAGCCTATAACGCATCATAATCTCTTATTTCCTCACAAACACACCTTTACTTCTTGCAACCAGCCATATCTTGTCACAAACACACCTTTACTTCTTTCTTATGCTCCGCATTTGTATAGAAAGTCTAAATAAGTTCTGCTGACTTGTCTCCCAAGCTTTCTTTAACTGGGTCTCCATATCATTTGAATCCCATGCAAACTCCTTCTGCAACAAATCGAAAATAAAACATTTTATGAGATGTTTCGCAATCTTTATAGTTACATACAATTTAAGTAAGAATAATTATGGGAAACTTATCAGCCATCTTTCTCCAAATGAAGCTTGAAGATCCTTGTTATGGATTTGGAGGCATCAAAGGATAGATGCAAGCTATCAAACAACATAAAGAAAAATAAAATTATTTTCAATTAGCAACAGAAGTGTATCTTATGATTAAAATTAGCAATATATAATAGTAATTGTTTGTTATTATGTATTGTCCTTTCATGACCTTCAATCTCGATCGAGACTCTCCCTCAACTATATAAAAGAAGTAGAAATACAAAATGTAAATGTTAATATAATTTATGCTTATCTTAGACATATACTAACTTATGTAAATATAAGTTATAGAAAATATAAAGGAAAAACAATAGTGAATTTATTAGATGGAGGAACCGGTGCAAATGGTGTTGGAGCATTTAAAGTAGGAGTTTGAGTAAAAGAAGGTCTAATAGGAGATGAAGGCAAAGGGGTTCATGCGACAGTATGAGTGTCACGTCCTCTGGCACGACCACCTTGTCCTCGAATATCACAATCTCATCCCTCTCGTGCAGAGTCTTTGACCCCCCTACTTGCATCCATCTGAACTAGAAAAAGTTAATTTGCAATACAATATAGTAGTTGACACAAATATTAGAAAAGTTTCAATATCAACCGTAGATGTTTAGATTGTAAGTTTCTACAGTATGGTACCTACACATAAGGTTTTGAATTTAAGTTTAACATATGCTAACTATTTTAAGATTCCCTCCTATTCTTCTTAGTCTTCTTCATCTCCTTCTTCTGAAGTACATAGGACCTAGGGCTCCGCTTCATCATTTTCATCCGATATTCCAATCTCAACATGTCTTGTCCTCATCATCCAATCTTTCTATTATATCTTTAACTATTTCTATCGATAATTCAACCTCATCAACCTAAAATGTTTCAGGCATCAAGACTAAGGTAGATGGTTTAGTTTGAACTTCTTCTACAACTGATATAACTTTGATCTTGTACACCAACATCTAATCCAATAGATTTGATGGATATGAAACATAATACACATGAGCTGCTTGCATTGCCACAATGAATGATTCATACTTTGTGTATCTTTTTCTAGTAACTTCTATTATGTTATGTTTTGGATGAACCTTCATTCCAACATTGTGTGTTAGATCAAACCATTCGTAATTAAATAATATCATCCATTTTATTAAGATAGTTTGATATTCCAACTCTAGAACCTCAAGTAACCTCTCATAAAAATTGCTTGACTGATCATTGTAGTTTGATCCTTTTACACATACTCCATCATTGATGTTTTTCTAGTTGACCCATAATGCTCTATGTGGAGCTTGTATCAACTAACAAAGTAACTTGAGTATGCATCTGCGATTGGAAAAGGTCCTTTTGCTAGATCAACAATGAATTTATTATCAATATTACTTTTCCAGTTACGCGCATGTATAAATAGCATAGTAATAATGATTTAAATATTAATTTCATCAAGCACATCCCTCTTTACCAACAATCCTTCTCTACATTCAAACCAAGCTGTTGTAACTATCTACAGTAGAATGAAAAAAATGACAATGGGTGAAGATGAGTGGGAAAAGACATTCAAAGACAAGATTCCAAATCTTTTTTTCATTCTAGGGTCATCTTTTATTTTTTGCTATGGCATGTTTGATGTCTTTCATACATATGCCAAAATGTGAAGTCTTTACCATGCTCACTAATAATGGATTTAGGAGCATTTCTAGTTTGTGGGTTGTCTCGGTGCTTCTTTAAAGAGTCAAAGAACGAATATGAACTATCTACACTTATTCTTATTCAACTATCTTTTTCTATCTTGAAGAAGATGATGATGTCAAATGAACTATTTAATGAAGTCACTGTTCCACATCTATGGGTGGTTGCAGTTCTTACAATTTTGAAGACTAAAATGCTACCCATTGACACTAACTCAATGCTTTTTTTAAAATTATTTACCTATTACACCAAAGAGTAATTTGGGTTTTAGAACAAGTTAGGGCTTTCGTTAATATTTTTTCATCATTTGAATTGATATACTTTTTTTGGAAGATCAACATTTGATGTTTAAAGTAACAATAATTTAAATATTAATTTCATCAAATGTGTATTTAAAGTTTAAATTTTAAATCAACGCTTACATAATAGTTGAACCAATTTGGATTTTTTCCTTTAATCTTGCATCAACAACACCATTTGATAAGCAGGGGTTTGTTCCTGTAATTCAATAATATATTTTTAATGAAATATATCATAATATCACATCGAACTTATTTACTATTTATAATAGATTAACTGGTTTAATGTAAATATATATACTTTCTCAATGCATAATAATATTTTTTTTATTCGACTTTTCTAAGTGAGAGGGGAGGGGCATAAATAACCTTATTCTTTTAAAATAACCTTATTCTTTTAAAATACTGTCGATTTTGCCCCCATGTACAGTCAATTGGGAGAAATTTACAGTGAGTAATCAAACTAACATTGTTTCCCAATAATTTTCAAGGTAAAAACATTTGTATTTTTTATACAACATGGATTGACAGTCATGCCCACAATACTCTATCTAGATGACATTGAAAGTGTAGGAGAATCCTTAATTGTCCATAACAAAGCAACATGAAGCATACAATTTTAATAATTTGAAATGTTATAAGTTTGGACACCTGATTTCCATAATTGATTCAATTCTGCAACTAAAGGCTGTAAGAAAATGTGAATTTTGTATGTTGGGTTTGTTGGTCCCTACACAACAACATATAAGAACATGTTCTCTTCTTTCATATGCATAGATAAGGGTAAATACAACATTACAATTACATGCTATGAGAAATATTTTTTTAGCCTAATTGTCTAAACGGTTGAAAACCATCCGTACATAATCCTAACTGGACATTCTTAATTTTAGCAGCAATTGACGAATGTTGATTATTGAAGTATTTTTATGCTTTAGAATCTAATTTTTGACAAAAACGTATACTATTTTTTCATATGCATAGATGGGGGTAAATTATATCGTGCGACAATTATAGCCATGAGGAATATTGTTGGCCTGATTGTCCAAATGGTTGAAAACCATCTGTACAGTTTTAACCTGACATTATAAATTTTAGAAGAGCATATATTCTTGTTTTATATGCATAGACGTGAGGTACACTATATGGTGTGATAATTACAAGCTATAAGGAATATTATTGGCCTAATTGTCCACATCATTGAAAAGCATCTATACACAGTCCTAATTCGACATTCTTAATTTCAACAACAAATTATCGATGTTGATCATCAAAGTGTTTTCATGCTTTAAAATCTGATGGATGGTGTATAACTCTAGCTTCATGTTCATGTTCTATATGCCATCACATCTGTTCAGATGTAGAGTGAGATGCATATAGCCTTTGAAGTCGTGGGCGTAAGGGAAAGTAATACATTTACTTAAATATTTTATCTTTTTGTTATCTCTCAATTTCTTAACATTGACTTCCAAATTTAGAAAGGTTGTAAAACTTTACACCCTTGATTCATTATCATTGCTCCAAAATATCATATAGTGATTATAGCAACAATCTATCTTCTTAACTAGTAGCCCTAAACTTTGAACTAGTTTCTTCGTTTGCTAAAAGTGATCAACTATGGAATTATCACCCCACATCACTTTTTTTAATAATTCCACAAAATCATTATAGCACCTTTATATAATGTGGCACTCTAACTTAGTATGCAACATTCGTGCGATTATAAAAAGCAAAGAATGACTCTAATAACCTAGCAACACTTTATGTTTAGTGAAATTTAGCATATCAAACAATTGTTGCATTACCGTGTTTATTGACTCCATATTCTACCAATGAAAATTAAGATTAGTCATATTTATTACCATATCTTGCATTCATAATATTATATCTAACTATAAATCTTCACCCTAACACCTTGATGCACTGGACTGTTGATTCAAACTATTGTTAATCCGAGTTTCACATAATATACCAATTGGTAATAGTTTTTTGGAAATTCTTTTTTTATATAAATAGACCTTAACTGTTTTAACATAAAAAAACACCCTATTTTTGTGTATTTTAAGTTTACATGGACACTTTTCTCCTCGCCATACACACAACGTGGCTCATTGATTGCAAATTGAATATAGGATTTCAGACCCTCCATGAATTTTTTCCTTAATGATCTATTCAACTCGTATTTTTTGTATATTCACATCCAATTAACAAAACATATATCCTCTTCAATTATTATGAGCTAGATTGTTATTTTAAAACAAATGTATATTTTGAGTTCTAAAATTTGGGTGTAAATCTAGCATAGTCAGAAATATTTTATAAGCATATAGCAAAACCAACAATATTACAATAAGCATATAATGAATTTTCAACTGCATACATCCTCCTCCCCCCTCCTCAATTCTCTAGGTGCACATAGTGAGGCATTGACATTGCACTATGCATGCTGAGTACATGAAAAGGAGATACAACTGAAATCAATTAAAAGATGTTTAAGTAATTATTATATGTGTGCATACATTTTGTACTAAATGATATTTATAAATTGTCCAACTTGGACAATTCAATGTCTTTTCTTTCATCTAGATTGAGAAAGACATCGAATGTATAACTAAAACTTACTTACCATATTTATGCTAATTAGGTTGATTATGGTTAGTTATCAGAATTTTAAGATAAAAATTTGACAGCATCCCCTTAAAAACTAATAAATCAAAATTTTAAAATATAAAAAATTAAACACTTCTAATACTAAATACCACTACTCTACAATAATGGCCATTACTAAGCTCGAATCAATCATCCACAAAATTTTAATATATACATAAATAAAGTAAATATTTCTATAAGTTAACATCCACATCTAATTATTACTAGGTCTCCAATCAACACAATTCATCAACAAATACATATTATACTATAAATTTCAACCATCAATGCATAATAAAAAATTATATAAAACATATGATAAGTTAAATGCTAATTAAGCTTTCCATCATTAAGTTTTACACTTTTATGGTTCATATTTCCACTACAAAATTTTGTGCTTTTCTAAGCTTCATATACGTTATATTGAGTTACACGCCCATACAAATAACATAGTAACAATAATTTAAATATTAATTTCATCAAGTGTGTAATTAAAAGTTCAAAGTTTATCCACGTCCGTTTACTTACTGTTTGTAATATAGTAACTCGTTTAATATAAATATACATACTTACTCAATGAGTGGGGTCACCTTTTTGCAGTTCAACAAAATATAAGTTTAAGCTATATGTATCTCTTCCTCTTTTATGTCCCAAATATGTCACCTTTAGAAGTCTCAACTCTTCAATTTCCAATAATATTTTCTCACTTGACTTTATAAGTGGAAGGGTGGTCATAAATAACCCTATTCTTTTGAAATAATATCGATTTTGCCTCCATGTATGGTCAATTGGGAGAAATTTGAAATGAGTATCAAATTAACATTTTTTTTTCCATCAATTTTCAAGGTTAAAACATCTGTATTATTTAAGCAACATGGACAAGCAGTCATGCACACAATACTCCATCTAGATGACATTGAAAGTGTAGAAAAATTCTAATCGTCCATAATAAAGCAGCATGAAGCATAAAATTTTGATAATTTGAAATGTCGTAAGTTTGAACACCTGATCCCCATAATTGATTCAACTTTATAATTAAAGGCTATAAGGAAACATTGATCTTTTACTTTGAATTTGTTGGTCCCTACACAATAACAGATTGGAACATATACTCTTTTTTCACATGCATAGATGAGGGTAAATTATACAGTGTGACAATTATAGGCCATGAGGAATATTATCGGCCTAATTTTCTAAATGGTTGAAAACCATCCGTATATAGTACTAACCTGATATTCTTAATCTTAGTAGTAATTGACAAATGTTAATCATCGAAGTGTTTTCATGCTTCAAAATCTGATGGTTGACAAGAACATCTACTATTCTTTCATATGAATAGACTTGGATAAATTATATGGTGTGACAATTATAGCTAGGTGAAACATTATTAGTCTGATTGTCTACATAGTTGAAAACCATTTGTACGCAGTTCTAACCTAACATTCTTAATTTTAGAAGAACATATACTCTTATTTTATATGCATAGACGGTGAGTGAATTATATGGTGTGATAATTGCGTAAATATTATTGACCAAATTGTCCAAATGGTTGAAAAGCATATGTACACAATCCTAATTTGACATTCTTAATTTCAACAATAAATGACGGATGCTAATCATCAAAGTATTTTCATACTTCAGAATTTGATGGACGACGCATAATTGTTGCTTCACATTCATGTTTTGCATCCCATCACATCTATTTAGCTGTAGCATGAGATGCATATAGCCTTTAAAGCCGTGGAGGCAAGGGAAAATAATAAATTTTCTTAAATATTTTCTCATTTTATAACTTCTAGATTCCTTGACATTGCCTTCTAAATCTAGAAAGGTTGCAAAACTTGTAAACCCTTGATTTGTTGTCATTGTTCCAAAATATCATACAGTAATTACAGCAACAATCTATCGTCTCAACTAGCGACCCTAAATCTTGAACGAGCTTTATTTTGTTTGGTAAAAGTTATTAATTATGGAATTATCACCCGACATCACTTTTTTTTTTTAATTTTACAAAATAATCATAACATCTTTCTATAATATGGTGCTCTAACTTAATATGCAACCTTGGTGCGATTATAAAAAACAAGGAATGACTCTAACAACCTGGCCACTCTTCATGATTAGCAAAATTTAGCATATCAAACAACTATTATATTACCGTATTTAGTGAGTTCTCTCCCAATGATAATCAGGACCAACCATATTTATGACCAAATCTTGCATTTATAATATTGGATCTAATTGTAAATCTACACTCTGACTCCTTGATGCACTAGACTATTTACCCAAACTATTGTTAATCGAAGATTCACATAATATACCTGTTGTTATTAGTTTTTTAGAAATTCTTTTTTTGCATAAATAGAACTTAATTGTTTCAACATCATAAATGCCCTATTTTTGTGCATTTTAAGTTTGCTTGGGCACTTTATCTTCCCTCCATCCATAGAATGTGGATTACTGATTACAAACTGAATATAGAATTTTAGACCCTCTACGAATTCTATCCTTAATGATCCATTCAACTCATACATTTCGTATATTCACATCCAATTAACAAGACACTTATTCTCTTTGGTATCATTAGCTAGATTGTTATTTGAAAATAAAGGTGTATTTTGAGTTAAATTATGTGTCCTAAAATTTGGGTTGGAACCTAGTGTAACATCCCTTCCCGGTCCACCCATAAACCTGAATAAATCGAGCCGAGACGCTACAAACTGGTTGACTTTATGTCTTGTCATGCCGAAATCATAATGTATATTGAATATAATATCATGCTGATGTTGCTACATTAATAATGTACTTAATATTTACAAAACATGATACTAGTTGCAAAATGGAATGGGCCCAACTGTGAGCCCTGTACATGCCATGAAAAGGATAGACAAAAGATACACATCCAAATGAGTAGTTACCCTGAAGACTGAGTCTTCTACAGATGAACTGCAGCAGTTGTAAGCTGACTCTCTACGGTCCAGTCTCAAACCTGCGAGTTAAACAGGTAACTCGCTGAGCAAATAAAGCTCAGTGGATATCTCAACATAAAAGAAATAATTAAGCACATACATGTGTAGAAAGAATCATGTAAACACATATGGCACATATAAGCACACATATCACGATACTTTCAGTTTACCTTAATGGTCTTTCTATCTGTTTATTATACTGTATGATTCATGCAATGTTAAGTCAAGATATTTGTATGGCTCCATAAGGTTGTAGTGAAACCGAAGTGATAAGAAAAACTGTATGAAACTGGATGAATACTATATGCTTGGCTGCTATGGCCCATATATAATCATATCCACTCAACGGCCTTTAGCCGGAGTACCAAACTGTATGAGGTGCAGATCTGCTATCCTATGTCGCGACATGGCCTTATCTACATGGTTTCTACCTAACCTCAATG